>JAOEHY010045909.1:0-15607 GCA_025447955.1 Psilopsiagon aurifrons
GTGTTATACCTTAGTTACTAAACTGTTCTTATCTCAACCTGTGGGAGTTGCATTCTTTCAATTCTCCATGTAGCAAATTGCATGGCTGATTTACAGCCTAAACCACGACAATTACTGAGACTGTAATCTCTTCAGGGCAGTCACTATCTATTATGTTGTGTTTGTACAAGGCACAGCATAAGGTGCCTTTACTTTTGTTTGCCTTCCCAGGACTATATCAATACAGAATAAGTAACATCATTGTGATTCCATCATATTTACTTCTTTTAATCAGTTTTTTCACAGTTCACAAAATAACATCACCAAGACTCAAATTATCACTGCCTTAACCATAATATTAGAACTGACAGCAACAAGAAGCACTCTTCTTCTGAAAGGGAGTCCCCAATTAAAGTAAAATTTAAGACCTTTGCAAGGCCATTTGTTATTTATAATTGAAGTGCCTCTGTGGCAAATAGTGCAGTCTTTAAATGTTTAACATCTATATCACTTAGGTGAGTAAAATGAGTTGTGGGCATTAGCAGACCAGGTAATGAACCACGAGTTCTATTGATACTGAAGTTCAGAAGGTTGCTGTGGAAGCCTGGATGCAAATAAGTTAAAAATAAGCCTACTAGCTTAAGATAGATTTATCACCACTATAAATTTTGGGTTCTAAATTCAGGAATATGCTTGCATAATTACAGCAGTATGAGCAGAAATAATAACAATAAATAATATGTATTTAGTATTAAATAGGAGTACAGTTCCCTTTTCAGATAGTCCTAGTGCTACTGTGGTAAGGAAGTTTGTAGGAGACTGAGATGAAATCAAAACTCAGATCATGATTTGTAGATACTAAGAATCTGATTACTGAGTTCAAACCTTAGTCTGCAAACCACTTTCCCATTACTTGTTCTTGTGCTTGTGATTTTTTTAATCAGTCTCATAAATGTATAAAGCATGTAGCATTTTAAATATTCAAAGTACTGTAGAGGCATTACTGTTGATTATGCCTCTCTTATTCCCTCACAAAAAGAGTAATTTCTTCCTCCTCACTGTCTTTCTTTCCTCTTCAGTGAAGTGTTGTATCCAGTGCTGGGTACTGAGCCTCCCAAGTTAGATGCCTGATTAACTCCTGCTTCAGGTTTCAAGAGATCTTTCTCTGCCTGTCCTGAAACTGTGCTTGGGCAGACTGCAGAATGGCACGTGGTGAAGCAGAACTGTAAGTTTTGGACACAGGAAGGCAAGACTCACATCTGAACAGATGGGAAACAAGGTCTGAGAGAATTAGGAGTAAAAGTATTAAACCTACACAGCCTCTTGAAACCAGCTTCTCCAACTTCTCTGTTAATTGGTTTGTTATGGCGCAGTAATCTTTATCCTAATTAAACAGCAAATCTTTATCCTAATTAAATAACAAGTTCAAAAGAAATCTGAAATTGCCTTAATGGGAATCATGCTTTCTTCACATCTCAGGAGGTGTTTTAGTGGCCACTAGAGAGTATTTTCAAAATCCTAAGAAAGAAGTTTGATATTCTTACGTGTTTGGGAGTGAGAGGATAACATCCAGACTTAGCTGTGGAAAGTCTAGTCAGTGCAGTATGGAAACATTCTTGCTGAAGTGAATGATGTAGTTCTATCTTTAAGTCCCTAGAAAAAAACTATACTGGATACACTTCGCAGGAAAGGAACTTGGTAGTGTTGTTGAGGCAACACTTCTGCTGTCATACATACTCATGTCGCAGGTCACAGCCTCTTTGCCATTTCTGCCATTTTAGTCCCATCTCTCTCTCATTTGAGGTGAATCAGCTGATTCCTCTGGTAGGAAGACTTAGGAACATAGCAAAAACTGTCTCAGAGGTTGATTCACCTGAAACTCTTTCCAACTCTGACTTCAGGCTCAAACATTCCCAGCTATCAAAACGCATAGCCAGGGAAATACAGGGCAGACATCCTCAGTGGCTGTCAAAGCAAAGTATCAGAGATTGGACTTCAGTTTTAAGAATCTGTGCTTGCTAAGGACATTTACCATGGGCATATGTTATTGTGCATGTTAATGGGGTTTGATGTCCCTTATTTATTGCTGATGGAGCAAGTATGTCATGGTTCAGCCCTACCCAGCAATTAAGCCCCACACAGCCACTTGCTCATTCCCTTTCGGTGGAATGAGGAAGAGAGTCAAAAAAGTAAAAATACTCATGGGTTGAGATAGACAGTTTAATAGGCAAAGTGAATGCAGTACACACAAGCAAAGCAAAACAAGGAATTCATTCACTACTCCTCATCTCCAGGCCGGTGTTCAGCCGTCTCCAAGAAAGCAGGGCTCCATCACATGCAACAGTTAGGAAGACAAACTCCATCACTCTGAATGTCCCCTCCTTCTTCCCCCAGCTTTATATCATCATATATATGATATATCCCTGTTGTGGTTTAAGCCTCTCAGCCACGGAGTTTGCTCACTCACTCCCCCCTCTTTCTTCCCCCCAGCTGCCGAGGGGATGGGGAGGAGAATTGAAAGAATGCAACTCCCACAGGTTGAGATAAGAACAGTCCAGTAACTAAGGTAGAACACAAACCACTGCTGCTACCACCAATAATAATAATGACAAGGGAAATACAAGGGAAGAGAATACAACCGCTCACCACCTGAAACCAAGCCCGACCCAGAAGCGAACCCCCCGCTTCCGGGTCCCTGCCCTCCGTTTTTACATCCTGGGCAGGACATGCTGTGGTATCTTTGGTCAGATTGGGTCAGGTGTCCTGTCTGTGCTTCCTCTCGGCTTCCCCTCCTCCCTGGCAGAGCATGAAGCTCCGAAAGTCCTTGGTCAAATCAAAATATTCTAAGCAGTAACTGAAAACATTGGTGTTATCAGTGCTGTTCCCAGACCGAAAGTCAAAAACACAGTGCTGAACCAGCTACCAAGAAGGAGAAAAATGACTGCTATAGCTGAACCCATGACAATCCCTCCCCAGCTTAAGACATCATATGGTATAGAAAGTCCCTTGGGTTTGATGGGATCAGGTGTCCTGGCTGTGTCCCCTCCTAACTTCTTATGCAGCCCCAGCCTACTCACTGGTGGGGTGGGGTGAGAAGTAACAAAAGCTTTGAATCTGTGTAAGCACATAATGAAAACATCCCTCTGTTACCAACACTGTTTCCCACACAAATATAAAACATGGCCATATACTAGCCTCTATGAAGAGAATTCTACCCCAGAAAATACCAGCACAAAGTTTGACATCTATCTGTATCTGTTGTAGGTGAACTCTCCATAACACACTTCTCTAATAATAACAGCACCTGTATGCACACTTGCCTTAAAGGCCTGAAATGTGAGAGAGCTGCTATCAAATTTTCATGCACTATTGCTTTTCAACAGTCAACCTCTTCCTAGATAAAACCTCTCTCTTCCAGTTCCCCATGACTTCTCCTCCACTGCTGAAAAATACAATCCATTTTCTGCCTCAGGACAGCATCATTAAAACTTTCTTTCATAGCTCTGTAGCTTTGAGTAGCCATGCTTAAGGTAGTCCAATAGTTTAAATGGGGAATTATGTTAATCTGTAGGATACTTTGAACACCATCACAACTTCTTTTCTACTACAAGAAATATTCTGATATGAGAAAATGAGTTACAGACTAACTTCAGGCTAGAAAATAGCAACAATCTTAACAAATAACTAATTGATTTTTGTATAAAGCTGAAATTTCTTCTTTAATGCTGTACAGAGCTGCCCATCCCCTTGACATTCTTCAAATGAGATTTCAGAGAAATAGAGTGCTAGGAAAGGTCAAGTTTGTTTTCTTTTTTCTTGTTTGTTTCTTTTGGCTTAGTGCATGTTTGCTGAATAAGAAATATTTTTTTTATTAGGGTGTGTCTGAAAAGTAGTTTTATGATGAGGTGTGCTCAGGAATTTTCAAGTACAGTTTGTTCAAATGAAAGTACTTGAAAAAAGGGAGTGGTCTTCAGAGAGATACCAGAGGAAATACTTTCTAGTGCCTAGCCAGTGGAATATATGCCAAGGTGAAATATTCCATTATCAGACATAAAGTATCAACTGTTGGTTGGTTAAGTTCTAGTAATGAATCATCTTTAAATTATAGATCAGTCTGTCTTTGATTCCATGCTGTGTTTTAATGCACAGTGAGCTATTTTCTCTGTGCTCTTCCAATAGTCCATATTGTTGTTAAGTACCTAAGACAGTCAAGGGGTTTTGGTTGAATGTGGAAAGAGTACACTAAGCTATTAAATGGTGAATTTCTTATCTACCCTTACATTTAAGATGTTGCAGTCTTTTACAAAATTATTAATCCAGGTGTGACCATTAAACTCTGAAATTCTTTATACCAGCTTTTATTGACCATCAAGCAGATGTGCAATCTACTTAAAACGCATAGAATATGATATGAAAAAGCCCTACTTCTCTTTGAAAAAATTCCTCAATATTGAGAACACATATAGTATTTAAATATATGTATATATATATATACACACGTGCATACGCACATGCAATCATGTCTGCAGTCATAACAATGTTGGCATATTGTTCTTCACAGGCTGAGTTCAAAGACCACAATCAGTCAGAATGTTGTTTCCAGGATGCTGTAGGAACTGGGACAAATTTTACATAAAGTAGAACCGTTTGTTTTTCTGCACGAAGACAATCATTTCTTGGTGATCACCAGAGAACAAAACAAGGCTGCCACCCACTAGCAGCACTCATTATTTCTTAGCTACAGTTAAAGAAAGCTGATTCAAAAGCCAGCTGGACATGCTTATGGACAGCCTCCTCTAGATGACTCTGCTTGAGCAGTGGGGTTGCAACAGATGATCTCTAGAGGTCTCTTCAGTCTCAAACATTCTGTGATTCCTGAAATAGTTTATGAAGATTAAGCCTTTACCTGAATGGAATTAAAAGACTAATGTTTGTTGTGCTTGAAGGCTAACAGACAAACATTTAATTGTATTTTCAAACTTTTTACTGAAGATTTGAATCTTCCCTGTCCAGTCCCATGATAATTATCTGCTTCTTTTGCATACTTCATTAGATAAATAAACAAAGTCTCAACTCTGGGGCTCACAGCTGCAGATCTATAAGGCTTGTCAGTTGCTTAAGAACTATTTTAACTGAATGGTCTGCTCAGTACAACTGGAAATAAAAAATAAAAAAAAAAAAAAAAACAAAACCAAACAAAAACAAACCCAAACAACTGCATTTTTATAAAATTAAATCAAAATTTGCTATAAGAATGTAAGTTTACGGTTCTTTTATTACCTTCTTTTCTCTAGACCTTGTTCCAGCAGAAATTCAGTCTAATAATGAAACTTTTAAAGTATATTTCTCCTCCTAAGTGTAGCACTCTGGGAATTCATCACCCATTACAGGATATATAAAGCATATGCTAAAAATGGGACAGTAGGAAAGGATGAAGTGTGTGAGCACTGAAACACGAGGATTATTTTCAGTCTTTGATATACAGCTGTAAGTTAAAGAAGAAATTTGATGCCTTTGTGGAAATCCCAAACAAGTGCTAAGACAGTTTTCTCATCAGGCACAGGCTCTGTGGGAAGATCGAGACAGAGTTCTACTTCAGAAAGTGACAGTTCTTGTTTGTGATCCCTGTCCTGTGTCTACATGTTCTTGGAAGAATTTCTGTCTGTTAAACTTTCAGGGACAGGGCAGATGGTTTTGAGATAATCACATTAAAGAAAATGCATCTTTGTGCTGGAAAAACTCTGTTTTTCACTTGTCAGCTATTTCAATTATTAGTGTATATAATTAAAATGAGCTTTCAACTGTATTTAGTATGGAACTACCAATGCCATCTGTAGGATAGGAGAGGCCTGTTGGTGATGAATGTGCCTTTAAGTTTCCCACTTTTCAGGAATTTCTTCAGATATACCCATCTTAAATGTGGTGTTGTCATTTGCAGAATGTCTGCATATTATCACACACTGCTGTACTAAAGCAGCAGCCAAGTGCAAGAGAGACGATAACACTGTAGTGTGTTTCTGAATAGACAATTGGGCAATAAACAGGAGTATGGTTATAAATCATACAAAGGTCATGAGGCAGCAAAGCAGAGAATTTAAAAGGAAAAAAGCTATTCCCACTGATTGATAATTTCTCTTTTTATCTAATTTTCTGTGCTCCAAGGTATAGCAGCGCTTTTGAAAATGGCTCGCCACACTGTTTGGTACTTAGCACTCTGGCACAAATTATAAATTTTGCTTCAGCACTTAATTTCAGTTATAATATTCTTCCACCTCTGCTTAATAATATGTGTTCTTCTGCAGTCTGCCCTGTAGAATTCCTGTCTCAGGGAAGCTATAGCTCATAAAGATCCCACTGCCATATCTTTCCCAAGAAAAAATTTAGTACTGCTGAAGTTTTTCTCAGGGATCTTCAAGGAAAGTTTCCAAGCAACAGTGCTACTGTTGCTCTAGAGGGGAACACTGAAGCAACAGTGTCCTAACCCACCAAGTCGAAGTACAAAATCAGCTAGTCTGCCACAAAAGCACAAACATTCCTTAGTACAAAACACAGAGTTTAGTTTAATTTTAAAAAAACAGGTTCTATTTAACCTGACGTCAATCATAGGTCTGAGGAACTGAAATGAAAAAGGGCTAGAAGTTCTTTCAGTACGCGGCAAGGCAAACCATTTTCATAGGACACCTGTCACAGCCTTGTTGACGCATGAAGCACAGAAAAGTATGAAACTAGTTACATGCCCTAGAATTCCTTTTAAGAGGTAAGCAGGTGGCAGCGGCTTCTCTTTTACACACCTATTTTGTATATTTACAGCAACTGATTACTCCAGATTGAGAGAGTTGGGGGTGGGGGTAATGGTTTTCCTTTGGTGACTGCTGATTTCTCTGCTTTGCCTCGTTCCTGGAAGAGAATCCTAACAAATTTTTCTGTTTAGCTTGGGCTTAGAGGATAAAAGTATCCTAAGCATTTACCTTCCAAATGGTTTTCAGTAATGCTTTCTTTGTTTGTATTTTTTTAGAGCTACTTATTGTTGGGTTTTTGTTTTTTGGTTTTTTTTTTCGTTTTGGTTTGGTTTTTGTTTTGGTTTGGTTTTTTTTAACATAGATACTCTAATAATTTTATTATGGATGTCTCAGGTTTAAAGAGAGATACTGTTTGATTTAAGCTAATAGTTATAAATTATTTTATGTGCTGCCTGCTCCATAAAAGGCATTGCACAACTGCATGGGTTTCAAGAGGGTTTTGTTAAGAAAATTGGTATAACTTGAGCATTTACAAGAAGAGATTAATTAGTCCACCGAACTAAACTGTGATTCTGTTCACTGCTACTGTTAATTTGGCCTATCCTCTTTTGATATCCTAGAAGCTATTTGGGAAATCGTCCAGCATATGAAGGGACAGAGTGCGGCATAGTATTTCACTGCTGAGTTGTGGGTTTTTTTAACTGTTCTAGTAAGATATTATACTCTAATGTGCAACTTCTTGAGCCTCAAATACTGTTGAAGACTAGAATAGACTCATCTTTCAGAGTAGATTTTCTTTTGATAGAGGACATTCACAATCATAACTTCTTTGTGTTTTCTTTTGCAGTAGTGTTATGGCTTTATAGGGAGGAAAGGTCTAGGCACATTCATTTGTTAACCCTTGTTCTCTGGCTGTGATAAGAAACCCTCTTTGGGACTGCATGGACATAGAAATGGGAGCACAGGGAAATCCATATGCAGTTTGTTAATTTAGTCTTACAGCCTAAAAATTACTTCTGGCCATGTAGTTTGAATAGCTATTTGAACGCGTGCTTTGCCTGTGTGGAACTGCAGCATTGCTTAATTGGTATTTTCCCCTTGGTTACTTGGTTGAAAAGTTCAGTTTGTCACAGCTAATCTTCAATCCACAGCAACTCCTAAATGTATTTAGTGCACTGAATAGATTGAGTAAACCATGTTGAGGATGGAATAATAAATTCCAAGGTTATTTGTGTGCAGTGAAGTATGATTAGGGATCTCTGTAATTTGCATGCCTCTCATCTCAGACACCTTCAAGCAACAGTTCTATACTGAAAGTGCATGGCATGGGTATGGTGAGTTTGCCCCAGCTAAGGGACAAACTTTCCCCATCTTCACAGTCACTCACTCCTCTTTCTCAGCAGGGCAGGGATGGAAAACAGGATGGGAAAGCTTGTGGGTCAAGATAAAGACAGGCAGATTGCTTACCAATTACTGTAGCGAACAAAACAGACCCCAGTTGGGGAAAGCCAATCTAATTTATTGTCAGTTAAAATAGACTAGGGTGTTAGAACTAAATACAACCTTTTAAACACCTTTTCTCCCACTTTACTATGCTCAGCTTCATTCTATCACTCTGGACGTCTCTACACTCACCCCCAGGTAGGAGGCTGGAAGATATCGGGGGTAGGATTGCCAGTACATGCTGGATTCTTTGCCATTCCTTCCCTTTCACACTGTTCACCTACTGTGATATGGACTCTCCCCATGGGCTGCAGTCCTTCAGGAAAAATCTGTTCCTGCATGGGCTCTTCATGGGCCACCATTCTTTTGGGAAATATCCAAATGCTCCAGTGTGGGGACTGGAGGGAATATCTGTTCTGGCAGCATAGAGCACCTCCTTCTTCTTTGATCTTGATATTCCCTCTGCTGTTTCCCTTTCTTTCCATACTTACCTCCCCTCTCCCTTTCTGTCTAACTCTTGTTCAAATTGTGGTATGCTATACTTTGCTTGTCAAAATGGGGATTTGTATTTTCTTTTTATTCTTTATGTAACCCTCTACCCTCACTGGAAATGTTGTAGGGTTTCTCTCCAGAAATGTATTAAATTGCTAACAGTTGGAATCCTACAGTGAAGTTTAGAAATTCTGACCTAAGATTTATAGTACTGTTCCCTGTTAGAATATATTCTGGGACAGTTTTGAGTATTTTTAAGGGGGGTAAAATGGGGTTAAAAACTCCCTCGATTTTAAAATAACTTGTGTATATTTGAGAGAAATCTGACTTTAACATATAAAGACACTTTCAGGTCTACTCATCAAGAAAAAAATACAAGCAGTCTCGAACGTAAGGTGGGTTTTACCATTATATTTGCAAAACGAGAATGAGTTTGTACAACTCATGGCATTGCCAGAGGTACATAACATAGGGTATTTGAACAATCTTGGAAAAAAACTACACAGAAGCATTGCCTTGTATTTAAAAGAGATTTCAGTTTTACTTGTACATAAAGAATGTCTTTCAGAAAATTTATGGTCACTTCAGATATTTTTACTGTTGCGCTGGTTTTGCTGGATTGACTGTGAGCCATTTCAGATTAAGTTTAAGTTGGCATATTTTTTAGATACTCAAAGTTGAAAATTCCAGTAATTCTCTTTGGAATACAGTTTGAAAACCACTTTAAATATCCCTCAAGTCTTGAGAAATTTTGAGAATGCAATCTATAGACTCTTTATATGTGCTAGTAATCCACGCAGTATTATCCTAGGGCATAAGAAAAATGCCAACTACTGCAATACATGTTTTTTGCTGTACATTAGTAATCCTCTTTTCACAAGGACATCAGTAGTCTTACAATAAAGCTGTAAGTTAGGAATTTGCTTAAAAGGCTGTTTCTGAAGATGTAATAAATGTCTCTGATAGAAAATATTTTCAAGTAAAAAAATTTGCAACTCTGCTTACAGGCAGAAAACAGCTAGTAATACTCTTTAGCATTAATAGATTTCTGAGCTCTCTTGATATGCTTTTGTTGTAGCAACAGCTGTGAGTGAATATTGTCTCTAGTAAACAGCTTTTCCTTGAAGAGTTGTTGTCCAGCTGCACTGTTTAATTTACAACATGTGTTCCAACTATTGTGCAAAAACTCTTCTGGAATACTTTCTGGCAGCATCTGAGGAGTTAAAACAACTTTTTGGAGTGAGAATTGGTTTGCCTTTTGGGGCCATAAAAGACATTTCTACTAAGTAATTCTAAGATCTATTTTCTATAACCATAGATATAACTGACCTATTTGATACACTGTAACTGATGAACAGAAAACTTTAATGCAGAGTTAGGGTTGATTGGAGATACAACCATACCCTTGTGGAATGCTTTGTTCAACAAATTTCACTCTATTGACCAAAAATGCACAGACAGACTGAAGCAGTATAGATCTCTTAGCTAAAGGAGATTTGCCTGCATTGAAGCTGTCTTCACCTTTAAGCATTGCTACTGTGATATTGTAGGACTTGATTAAAGCATTTTGACAGTGAGAGAATGATGCAGCCTGGAAGGAATTCACTGTGATGGTGTCGAGTGGAACTTTTTTCTTGCATGGAGAAGCATACGGCATTAAGGAAGGAGTTGATGTGCATCTCAAGAGTCCTAATTGTTCAGTACTGCTTCAGCTGCAGAACATACAGTGATCTTGCTATTGACAGCAATCAGGTTGGAGATGAGTGTAGCCTGGGTGTTTAGAGGAAAAGTCTAACAATCTTAAGGAGGAGAGGGGTGTAAAATGAAGCACATGCATTATTTTTACGATGAAGAAAGGAAGTGTTTTATTGTGGAAAGGCCAAAGGCAGATTTTGATTTATGTTGTTCATAAACAAAGATATTCATGGCATGAGTCACTGTTGAAAACAGTGACTGATGCATATGCTACTTAATTCTTACTCCCTGCTTCTCAGAACCTGGAGATTTGCTAATCTCAGCATTCATGGACATTATATTCAGCCAAGGAAATAACTGTGTATCATTCTTTTATTTCTCAATTTCCCAGGGTTTTGTTGTTTGTGGTGGTTACAGAGAACCTATAGGTGTTAGAGACGACCATTAGGAGATTACCATTAGGTGTTAGAGATCCCCATCACCAAGATGGTCTGCACTTCAGATGCTACTTGTAGACAGAAAGGAGGTTCTGGTTTAAACATGTAGTACACCTTGAGTTGGTCATGGTTTGCAGCTTGGAAGACACAGCTAACAACTTAGTAAGAGGAGTCACAGTGTGTCTAAATTCCAAATCTTGTCAGCTTTAGTATTTAGTCATTACAATAACTTAAAGGACCAGAGAGGAAAACAAAATTACTTTCTGCGCCTTCACCCTGTGACCCCTCATAGCATATTGACAGTGGTGCTATCATTTTTGCCCTGTTCCTCTATGCCACTGCAGTGCATTCTAGTGCTTTCTGGCACTAGATGCAGATTCATTCCTTCATGTGGTCACCCTCAGCTAAGCTGTGCTTTGCCAGTTGGTCTTGGGGCCAAGAAATAACTCCTCAGCCTTTCTTTTTATTTGTGAGGGCATAGAAGCCTTTGAGAAAGCCATAGGAACAGGATTTTGGAATTGGATTTTTTTTTAAGGCAGCTTGCCTAGAAGAAAATTATCTGCATAAACACCATGTTCTGTGACAGCCTCATAGCTATCATTACCATCCTACTCAGCTGCTAATGGGACTTCTAGAAGCTCCTCTGCACAATGGAGATCATGTACAAGCACATACTTGGAAAAGCCTATGTCCCACCTGCTGAAACAATTGATGCCTGCTTTGTCTTTGTGTTTATTTGCTTGAGATTCCTTCACCAATGCTGAAACAAAACATAGTCTATCCAGAGTTATCAGTGCTTTCAGAAGATCTCAGAAGATCATGAGGTCAAAAAAGGGGAAGTTAAACTGACAAAAATCGCCTTAGGTCTTTAAGCCAATAGTTAATATCTGCACCTTGTATGTCATAGCAGGAAAACTTAAAAAAAAAAATTTAAGAAATTCAGTTACTTCTGCATAAAATGTCCCAGGTAGATCTTCATAATTTATTAGCGATACAAAATAGTAGGGGATGAGGTCCTAAAATGGAATTATGACAAGTGATAAAAATACTGTTCAGCCAAGGGATTTTGGATGAGTTACTTATCCAAATGCCTGATACCAGCTGTAGGAAGATTGTCTGGGTAAAATGAAGCTCAGCCACTGCAGTAGGCAGTGTAAGACAGAGAAGTGCTATCTGAAGACATCAGTAAAAAATTTAAAATGTCGAATGATTCATGAAAACAGGAAACTTGTAATAGAAAAAAGTTGCAGAAATTATTTATAATGATCTCATTTTCTTTGAAGTAGTTGTAGCAAGCTTGCCAAAGGAGCAACTAAAGCAAATAGAGATTAACCTCTCATTTGATATCTTGTGAATAAAAGAAGAAAAAAAGACTCATAAAATGTGCTCTGAAAGGTCACAATTAAGGTTAATGAGGAGAAGAAATTCCCAGCTGTCACAATTGGTGGTGATGAGCACATGCTATTCAGTATTGTTACCTTGTGCTGGTTTTGGCTGGGAGAGAGTTCATTTTCTTCATAGCAGCTAGTATGAGGTTATGTTTTAGATTTCTGCTGGAAATAGTTTTGGTTGCAGAAGAATGTTTCAGCTTCCTGCCAATGGGATGAATATGTGATGAACTGAACACAATCCCCATTCCCTGCCCCCCTCTGCTGCTTAGGGGGAGAGATGGAGATCCTGGGGCTAAAGTTAGGCCTGGGAAGAAGAGAGGAGCGAGGGGAAGGTGTTTTTAAGAATCGGTTTGATTTCTTATTATCCTACGCTAATTTAATTGGTAATAAATTAAATTACTTTTCCTCAAGTAAATGCTGTTATGCCTGTAATGATAATTGGTGAGTGTCTCAGCCCACAGGCTTTTTGGTTTTTTTTCTTTCACCTGTACAGCTGAGGACAGGAGTGATAAAGTAGCTTTGGTGAACACCTGACGTCCAGCCAGGGCCAACCCACCGCAGTCCTCTATTACTGCAAGACTATAGATTTCCAGCTATCTGCAGGAAATATATGAGTCTTTGTGAGCTGGGAAAGGCAGATTTTAAATAAAATTGTTTCTCAGTTTTACCTATGGCACAGGTAGCACATTGCTATAATGAAATTATATTTTTTTTCCATCTTAGAAACATTCTAATTACATATTTTGTATTTCTCTTAAATTCTCTTTTGTCACTTTAATAAGATCTGTCATTTGTGGTAGAACAGCCGCTAAGGTTGTGTAATAATATATGCAGTATTTAATTTTGAAAAGTCCAGTACAATTGCTTCCTGGAAGTCACTGAGTAAGAAAAAAGCTGCAAGGTGGAGGCTTCTGTACCTCTCACAACAGAAGTACTGTATTTGGTTCTAATGCAGGCTCCTTCAGCAATACTGTCACTGTATTTTAAAATTTTATTTCAAGAAAACAACTTAACTCATAAAAAGTTGATTGCAGTTCTTTGTTTTCCTCAACTACAACTTGTGAAAAAAGTGTGCTAGAAACCATTCTGTATATATTGAAGTGGAAAGCATGGACTAGTACGGAGTCTCACTAGGAAAATTTAAAAGAAGGCAAAGTTTGTGGGGTTCAGGACTTCGTGGAATTACAGTCTGGAAGTGAAATGATGCTGCTGATTTTTTCTTGCCTAAGGAATTTGAATATGATAAAAGACTAGCTGTATTACAAGATAAATCTGAAGTAAAAACTTGGCTTTTAGAAATATGAAAGAACTGTGGAGGCATCCCTGGAATATAAACACATATAAACCCTGGAATATAAACTCCAGGGAAATTAGATTTTGAAGGAATAGGATGAAAGATTCAATCCTTTTCTTGGGTGACATCATTGGAGTCACAGTTGATGCAAACTCTGATCCAGTTCTATTGGGCATATGTTTTTACAAATGGACTCTAATAAATTATTTGAAGATGAAGGATTTACGTCAATTCATTTCTTTTGTCTACAAGAGCACGTTCTAAAGATTGACTCACACCTTAGATGACTCCTGATATTTCTTCAACTGCTTCCCTCCCCATTCACCATCTGGCTCAGATTTTACAGATTATACCCAATAGTTAGTCATCACTCATCTCAGAAAAAACTAATTCAGACTCAGAACGAAGAGAACCAGGGAAAGATATCAGTTTGTATGCCAAATTTAAAATATGCTCCTTTAGTCTTAAGCATTTGTCAAGAAATTTCCCAGAAATCTGCCTAATTTCTGTTCTAACATTATTCCTTTTTCCCCTGTATATTTTCCATTTTTAGAGGTAGTGATCTGCCTATGCCATGGTATGAATAAGCCATTAAAACAGGTGTTTCATTCTTCATTGTGTTTGCCCATCTTCTCTCTCATTTTTACAAGTCCAAATGATTCCTGATCAGCTTGACTTGACTAAAATACCACAGCTAATAAGCAATCAGAAGGGGCTGAGGTTTTGGAAGATTTTTATTTCTTTATATCTTTATTTAAGCTGTTAATTATTGGCCTAATTAAGCCTTTTGATGTGGAGAATTCTCCAACATTGCCAGGTTTCGGAGAGAAACAGTTTAGAGATGATCATTTGATTTTATTATTGCAAAATAAATAACCTACTTATTTATGGCTTCCTTTCTCTCCTTAAGTGCATGAGAGTAACATTGCACAGAGAACAGAGTGGCGAAGTGTAAATGTTTCCTCTCTTCTTTTAATGAAGATGTAGCTCTTAGTACTCTACAGAACAGTCCCATTTTGCGTATGGTTCAGCGTCCTGTCAGTCTCCTGACTGTACTGAAATTCTGGTATGAAACACGCTTTCTATTGATAGTGAGGTGCACCTTCATATGGAAGAGCTGCAAGTGAAGGCCACTTTGGATAAAGTTTAATGCTTTTTCTGTTCTTAAGAACAGCAATACTGACTTAAGGATACAATGAAGTTTGTGTTTCTTACTTTGGCTTCATTCGTTTGTTCTAAGCAGCTAGTTCATTATCTTATTCCTTCTGCGAAGACATCCCACCATGACCTAAGCTCAAGGTCTCAGGATGGGAATTTCCAAAGTCTTCTGAAAGGCCCCTTTGGTGCTTGTTAGAGGGAAGACATGAATGATTTGACTGCAATTGTGAGAAGGACTCTGAAATTTACTGTTTATCTTTGAAATTGCAGGCATAGCCTTCTTTTCATCCAGCCCCTTGCCAAATTCTGCTACTCAGAAAGAACTGATGCAGTAGATTCACAGTGAGTTGGAATAAATTTGTTTTCGCCATTATCATTTAAGGTGGCTCTCACTTCTTTTTCTTCCTCCTGTTTGCTTTCAGTCCTGTAGTGAATGTTCCGTTTTTCCTGTCTTTCTGATACTTACAAGGAAGCAGTTGGCAGCTCAGTCACCTTTGAGTATAACTGTGAGAAAAGCAAATCTTATGGTACTGGAATTATTGATAATTACAGTTAGGTTAATTTTAGATTACATTATTTTAATACTGTCCCTATATATTTGTCCAATATTTTTCCTATAAGAAATGCAATAGAATATTAATAGCTCCATCCTTTTGTGGTGCTGCCCACATTAAAGTAGGAAAGGATGGCAGGCAGAGAAAGAGGTTTGCAAGGAAGACAGGGCACTAGTTTGGGTTTAGCTGATAGTAGAACCACAGCTTCTGTAATGCAGCTGTCTATACATATCAGATGGCGAATAACTGTACATAGAATCCTAGAATAGTTAGGGTTGGAAAGCACCTTAAGATCATCTATTTCCAACCTCCCTGCCATGGGCAGGGACACCTCACACCAAACCATTTCACCCAAGGCTATGTCCAACCTGGCCTTGAACACCGCCAGCAATGGAGCATTCACAACTTCCCTGGGCAACCCATT
>JAOEHY010045910.1:20581-38321 GCA_025447955.1 Psilopsiagon aurifrons
ACTTCATCAGGTTGGCATCAGCCCACCTCACAAGCTTGTCAAGGTCCCTCTGGATGGCATTCCTTCCCTCCAGCATATTGACCAAACCACCCAGCTTGGTGTCCTCGGCAAACTTGCTGAGGGCGCACTCAGTCCCAATATCCATGTCACTGACAAAGATGTTGAACAAGACGGATCCCTGGGGGACACCACTCATTACTGGTCTCCAGCTGGACATTGAGCCATTGAGCAGAACTCTTTGGATGTGGCCATCCACTGAGTGATCCACCTATCAAACTGATGTCACCCCAATTAAGAGACAAGGATGTCATGTGGGACAGCGTCAAATGCTTCGCAGAAGTCCAGGTAGATGGCATTAAATGCTCTACTCCTGTCCATCGGTTCCATAGCCCCATCTTAGAAGGCCACCAAATGGGCTACTCCCTTCTAATCTGATTTTCGATTTCACTGGCAGCAGTGACAGAAAGCTCAGAAATGGTAAGCCAGGCATTTTGCTGTAGTCTTTGTGGTGATGGCCAAAAGAAATGTATTCTATATCTTCTGAATTAAGTTTTCACATTCTTGAGCAAAGAAAGACCTAAGGATGTTCACCAACATTTGGTTTAGGAAACTTGGGCTGTTTTAGAGCTATAAGAGTTCTGCATTTAGCACAAAGTGGATGTTAATTGTCCATTCTGTTTTATATTGATAATTCCTATTATTTATTCTTATAATCAGTTGTATAAAACTTACAGTTATCAGAGATGTTTATATTCAACATTTTTTTTTAACAAAAAGATTAAAAACTAGCAAAAACCAAGCAAAATTCAAGAATGCTTCCTCATTAAACCTTTAAACATCATTTTACTTTCAGTATTTAAAATTTGCAGATGTGGATGTCTTTTCATGGTAGCTATAATTTGCCTGCAATCAACACAGTTTCTAGTAAAAGGTAAGAGTAGAGTTAGTTGACAGAATTGTAAAGATATTTTGTCTTTTAATCAAAGGGTGATAAAACAAAAAGTTTGGAATAACATTTACTTCATCTTGCTCTGGAGGAGATGACAGTAATGCAGGCTGCAAAGACAGAGATGAAACTAGCTTCAACGTGCTCAGTGTGGTCCTGCCTCTTGGAGGTGCTGCAGCACTGTTAGACGTCTAAAACAGCTCTGCGCCCAGTGACCTCCAAATGGTGCGGAGAAGGCATAAGAGTTTTTGAGGTAATCTCCTCACACCAATAGAAGTCTTTCTAGTGGACCTTTCCCGAGCAATATAGACATAGCCAACCTTGCATTGTGGATTTTTCTCCTAAATCTCTATCTCTGAGGAAAGACTAAACCGTGTGCAGTGATCAGTCCCTGCAAAAAAGGAGGTTTGTCATTAATGAGTTAATTGTCATTAATGAGTTAATTGATTTGAGATGTGTTGTGAAAGTTAATGACTAAGTGGTTTATGCAAAATTCCCAGTGGCTGCCTGGAACACAAACTTTAGCCGGGCATGAGATTTTTTTTTTTTGTGCAATACTGCAGGTGCATTGTCAAGGTGCTGAGACAGGCCCCTGTTTTCTTTTACAAATAATTATATCAGAAAAAGCAGATGGGATTAAAATAAAGGCTTATACACTCCTTAGACTTTTTTGTGTTCTCCGTCCAAAAATATGTCTGCCCTTTTGGACTTCATATTGACATTTTTGTGGGTTCAGCTCAGATTACTGCAAAAGAAAGAAAGATTAGTGTGAACTTTAGTGCAGGGCCTTTCAGATGAGACCTTTAAAAAAGATCATCTTTGCTCTGCTGTCCTATTGAAGTTCTTTTCACACTCTGTAATAGTGATATATTCATGACCCTAGTAAAATGTACAGGCTTGGAGTGGAAATATTAATCATGTCGGGGATCCCCTTTTTCAAAATATGGCTTTCTATAGTATATATATATTCTAATTTTTAAGCTGGGTGACATGCTGGAGTTAAAATGGTGTGTCCATGCTCGAGGGGAAAAATTCTAATTTTCTGCTTTAGTTAAGGTATGATTCATATACTTTCTCCAGTACAAATTTCTGGATGCATGTACTTGCATGAAGTGTTGCCTATACAGCATAGATAACTGCAAAAACCCCAAAAGAAAACTGAAAAAACATCTCCTATGACTCTTTTCCCTTTGTCTCTTGTCAGGTGTGATATACTATTTTAATATAGAAAGGGTTATGGTCTGTTGCTTCTGGACACTTCAGCAATTTCCTTCAGGGCTATTGCCAAGCTTTTATCTCCTCTTATTTATGCTTTGTTTTCTTGTTAATGTGTACTTAAACAAATGTTGATGTCAATACTTCTGCTCCATTTATTTATATCACTGGATAAGCACACAGGTTTTCACAAGTATTAATTTATAAAGTTTTTTCACCTGCTTTGTGCACCTTTCAGTGACTTCATGTTTTGTTTTATTTTCTGTCATGGAGGAAATTGTTCCTACTGTTTACATTTAGAAAATAAACTGCCACTGAAAGGTGTTTCTGCAGTCTTTTCGTGAAAATTTTGAAAACCTGATATTTTGGAAATTAGAAATGTTGGGCTGGGGAGAAAAGTTATTTCCATGATGCTTTAGTCGGGCGTAAATCTCACATTGACCTCAGAGAAATTGCTAAGGGTTGGTAAGTACTGCAAGATTATTCTCAATGTGTTTTCTCTCCTCTGCATTGTTTGCCTGTCAGGACAGCAGTCACAAAATAGATGAAGATGAGATATTTGTAGAGATGTTTTATGACAAATAGAGAACCCCTGTAAATTCATAATCTTAATTAGGATCCACAAACTATTCAATACTGGGAAGCACAATTACTGTCAGTGATTGTGATTAAAGATGGTATCACTTCACCTTACTTTGTAAGTCTTGCTGATGCTTCAGCTTCCAACTTCCTTGGAGACAGACAGAGAAAACACATGGGGAGATATTTTGATATTTAGCAAAATGCCTGCTTGGGATTAACTGACCTTTCCTATAAATCAGAAGTGAAGTCACCAGCTGGGCATTTTCTCATATGGAGGCAGCAAGAAAATAAGTTGAAGAGCTCACTGAAGAAATATATCTCATATATATTTTCCCCACACTCTATTCTAGTTCTTACACTACAATAATGCAAAAGCTATTACTGAAAATAAAGCAAAAAAGGCTCCAGTGTCTCTTCATCCTTTCACAGCGATATTAATGACAATTTGTTTTCAAAGGAAGCTGCTCTTTTTCTAGCATGAAGTGGAAAGCATGAACCAACACAGCATAATAAATACTGTTATTTCACATTTTTACCTATATTGCTAGCCCAGCAAAAATGTGTTTTGACAGTTTATAATGCTGAGATACATGCAGGTAATAATGTCTCATTCAAAACATCTCTCACGCAAGCTGATCTGACTTAGAACTGTTCAACAGCTGACCTGTTCAGCTACTGTGTATAATAAAATTTCTTCCTTCATTTGTCAGAATATACCCACTGTCTTTTCTAGGATTCCTCCTGTGCAAAACAGAGATAAGTGACAACGGTGTCAGGGCCAAGTTACTGTAACAGGGCTTTTTGTATGAGACTAACCACATCCAAGCTTGAGGCAAGGAAGTACCAATAAGGGATATTACACTGCCACATGTGAAGACTTCACATTTAACTGAGGGAGGAACTTAATCTTTCTGCAGCACAACATTATATTTCTCTGGAACTGCACTCGTAAGAAACTCTGAATAAGTTTTCAATTTTAATGAATGCCCTCACAAACAGTGCCTCTATGAAGAAGAGATTTATTTTTTCTGCAGGCTCAGCAATATCTAAGTGGTTGGATATATGCAAAACACAAAGCAAAATTTAATGTTGGAAAATGTGCTATATTTTCCACCAACTACATTCATTTAGGAAACAATGGCTCTTATTCTAATCTCAATGGTGTTGCACATGTTCTGCACAGTGTATGTTCAGACTCAGGCAACAGTTTCTTTTCTGGGCTGCACTTCAAAGAAATGATAAAATACGCATTCTCCTTCTCTGTTTTGCCACAGATAATGAGTGCAGGAAAGGCTTCTTGAGTTTTATGAGGAAAAAAAAGTGTTGTTCTCCAAGCTGGTAACTGAAAGGCAGCCTGATGCTATTTTATCTTGATAAAAATAAAATTTTGTTTGCATCTGCATGTAGCAGTTACATGTTATCACCATCTCTGTCTTCCTTCTTGGAACATCTTAAGTGTCCTTGAACACACGGCTGTCCCAGACTCGCTCCCATAGTATTCTTGCCGTACTTTCCTGTGCTTTGTGTGTGGAGGCAGGTTCCAGCTCTGATGCTTCTGGACACAGGCCATTTCTTGCTGCCAGTACATCTGTTGTTTTTCTCCAGCTTCCCACGGCACTGTCTCAGGAGGGTAACACTTATTCAGGTCCTCAGTATATCTGTGCTATGTAATCTGGGTGGGTACAGCGTGATGGACAGCAGGATGCTGCATGTTCTCCCTGAATCTGAGTGTATCTAGGTCTTTTCCTGTGGCTGACTGGGAACCTGGAGCTCTTGGTCTAAATCGCACTGTTGGCTAAATTGCTTAAACTGGGCTTTTTGATGTAAAGGTTACCATATATTCTGAAAATGTCTGACTAAGTATAATGTATGTGTGCTTGGTTAAAAGTCTATTTTGTGTCTTCAGCTTTTCTGACTCAGTTCTAAGGACTGGCATCATCCTTACTGCTAACCATAGATTATTATGAATTTCCTAGTTATTCCACATTTCTCTGGCCTTTAGCATACTCCCCCATAATAGGAGGCAGGTGTAAATGTACGTCTGTGGTGGAGGTCGGCTATGCTCCAAGCGTCCTTTAGCTTTTCTACAATAGGGAACTTCCTGCTAGACTTTGTCACCCACAGTGCATGTGTATTGCAAGATCAACGCAAGTCTCCAGTGTGCTTTTCCTGATCATCTTTCCCATGAAGTAAGACTCACTGCTGTTTGCCATCTTTGCCTGGAGCAATGGACTAGTATGCATCAGGGAAATACATTTAGAATAGTTGATAGTTTCAGAATTTGTTTTCAACCCTTAGCCCAATGTTTTATTGAACGTTTCATTTATTTTGGACAACTTGAGAGCAGTGAACAGTCATGGTATTTTTCCAAATTGCAAACAACCTCAGAATTACCCATCTCAATTGCCAGCTGAGTAGACCCCTGCAAGTCTGCTTCTCACCTACTGTCATGCTAATGATTGTAATGACAGCTCTGTATGAAGTTAATAGTTTCTTGCTTCACCCTTTTTATTGTTCTGGAAACTACTCAAGAATAATTAGATCAGTGTTAGCTGCTATGATCAAGAGCATTGAGCAGAGTGATATAATGGTATCAAATGATTTGGAAGGCTCATTTCCTGATGGAATAAGAAAATATAGTGATCCAACTTACATTCAAGGAGCTGGATAAAATGACTCAGGGTGTGACTGAGACAAGACCTAGAAAATAAAATAAACTTTCCTAAAAATGTAATGAGGGGCAAAAGCCTCTTAATACAGGATTTTTAAGTTGCTGTCAGAAAGTGTTGTGCACATAATCTTGTAGTGCCTGCTCATAGCTACACTCCGGGCTTCAGAACATCGATTTTATGTTAAAAAGAAAAAAAAAATAAAATTTACCATCTCTTACTTTGTGAAGAGAATCTGAAAAGTGTAAATCAGTTATCCAAATTGAAAATTGCGAGCAGTCTGATGTTGTCTGCAAAATAAAGGTGTGGCTATCTGCTGTTTCTCCACTGCTGTGCTCTGGTAGCCAGGAAGGCTGTCTTTTGTCTGCAGTGTACTAGTTGAGTGGCTCAGGTGAAGATCTGAAGACTGGCCAAAGCAGCATGCGAAAAACTGTTGTTGAACACTATTTGTGCTGTTATTTGTAATTTGAGTACAAGCAAAAAGAATGGAAAGTCTTATGAGAAAACGTGTTTTTTTTCTGGTTTTGTTGGTTTTTTTTTTTTTTTTTTTTATTTAGTTTATTTTCCCCAGGAAGTTCTATCTGATTTGTAGGCTCAGAGAGTCTGAATAGTTTGGAAAACACAAAGTTTGCATTTTTCTGACCAAATGACAGTTATTTTTTACCCCTGCAGCTGACAAAAGTGAGATAATAACATTTTGACCACTTTTAAGTGAGGAGCATGGAAAACTGTAAAGAAAAATATAAATATCTCTGATATCTTGTGTCAAGTACAGTTTTATTTTTTTTTTTGTCTTTTCTTCTATGATTACCTAATGTAACAGACTAGAGAAAATGGACTCAGACTGTTCTGGAGGTATGAAATAATATGACAAGAGGCAACAAACACAAGTTGGAACACTGGAAATTCTGACTTCTTATAGGGGAAAAAAAAAAAAAATAACAGCATGAAATATTATTGGAATAGGTTGCCCAGAGAGGTGGTAGAGTTTCCACTCTTGGAGATACTTAAAACATGACTGAATGTGACCCTGAGTGTCCTGTCTGATTTTAGCCCTACTTTGAGAAGGGGGTTGGACTAGAAACCCTGAGAGATATTTCACCCAAGACTAGAGTACAGTTCTGTAGTTTTAACAATGTTCAATAATTTCAAGTTGTTTTCATTGTATTTGAAATGTTTCTGAATGAAAAATGTACATGGATGTGACAAATGTGAACAAGAAAAGATTAACCTAGGAAGCATATTAGTACATCAAATCTGGTTTAACAGGATGATGTGTAATATTAACATCTCAGAGTGGACTAAACAGACCAATTAATTCTATGAAAGAAGTGATATTTCCTACAAAGATGCTGAAATAGAAATTTAAGACCTCATTTGATCAATGTTTAATATCTAAATTGGTTTGACAGTGATTCACCCATATCCTAATTAATATAGGATTGTAAATCCATATATTTCTCTCAAAGAGGTATCATTTGAAAGGTTTGTATTTCAGTGATGGGAGAAACCTTTCATATTATACTTTGATTCTATAAATTTAAATGAGACAAAAGTAAAAAATAATTGTTCACTTAAGAAGCAATTGTTAGGCCTGCTGTGCAAAAGGTATCCTACCCTCAATGTATATGCTATATAGTAGAAAAGGGATGTGCTATGCACTAGAAAAGGGAATTAATCTGTCAAACTCTTTAGATCAGTATCTAGCAAATGGATCTAGACTGAAATGCATGGGAGGCAGAGGAGCTCAGGCTGCAGCTGAGGAAAAGACTAGCTCGTTCATCATTTGACATAATCAATTTTGTTCAGATGAATTCAGTGTGATTTAGGCAGCGAAGATATGAACCAGGACAGCATTACACTTGACTTTTGATTAAATACATTATACTTGCCCATGTTCCCCAGCTCTGTAGTTTCCAGGCATGCATTTTTTGTGCAGGCAATTTTAATGTGTTTTGTAAGGTCTCTTGCAACACAGAGGGAGGTGCACTTCTGCTGTGTGTGGGAAAAGTATAAGCAGAAAGAAACAGAGCTGAAGGTGAGGTTTTGGTACATCAAAGAATCTTTGCATTCTGCCTCTTGTCTATTGATATCTTTAATTTAGGATGAATAATGTAACTGTGTGTTGTGACTGGCAAATATTATTTTTGCTTTGCCTTTTTATGAGTGTTCCAAAAATTCTTTGTCCAGGCCTGACTTGATTTCATCTTGAAGTGGTTGTGCAGGCGCAGCATTTTGGCTTAGTTGTAGTCTTTCTATTTCATATGGAGAAGTACATATTTGAAAGACAACTGTTTTGAAACTTCATTTTTGGGGCTCAGAGCAATTTATGTGTATTATTTTTTTCATATGTGACTGTGATTTTGTTTACATAATCCTCAGGAAAACTATGTCTGTAATACACATTACATAAGACTGTAACTCACTTTGTATGAGGGAAGACTTTGCATAAATAGTCTGTGTCTGCTTTGGCCATTCTCTAAAAATTAAAATAGCATCAGTCATGGAAGAAAAATATGATGGTCACACTGCATTTCATCCAACTGAAACTCTGTGTATAATGTGCTTGAAAGACTCTTGAAACAGCTGAACATTACGTATTTGATGAGATATAATAGGCAGTATTGTCCTGGTCCTCTCCACTCTCATCTGATAACTGCCTAGATTATTTTTTTTCCCCATTTGATACTGTCATTCGGGAAATCCTGTTTTATCTATGATATGCTTTTAAGCTAGTATATACTCCTGTTAAGGATCTAGTGTGTGTACCTGTCCAGTATTAAGATAACAAGAAGAATGTTGCATGTAATCTTGGCCTAAGTTGTTATGGCTCTCAAGTTGTCTGCGTGGTGAAAAGTAGATGAAATGGTTTGACAGAGAAAAATATTTGTTGTCAGCTTTGTTCTGTTCATGGCTGGGAAGGGAAATGGAAACTATACTTCATGAGGGTTCAGACACTGATGGTTAAAATGATCTTCTGCTAAAATAAATTAGAAGATTACTGTTCTGCTTTATACCTCTTCTTTTTCCAGTGAAATGAACAACTAAATGAATGTCTTGTGTGTTGGAAAGGTACCTTTAAAATAATGCAAATAGTAACCATGAAAGGAACACCATTTACATGAAAAAATAGGAAAAAAAACCCCAAACCCCCCAAAAAACAGTACACAGTGAATGGTTTCTTTAGTTTCTTTATGTTGTAATCAGTTTCAGTATTTTGTGAAAACATGGTAGTGATTGAAAGAGCTCCATAGCTGGAGGCAACCTGAATTGAAAGAAAGCGCTAACTGCCACAGTTCCTTGGATCCGTGTCAATAGGAGACAAAGTGGACTATTATATGTTCCATTTTTACCAAACCTGCTCTTTCTGTGCTTGTCTAACTTCTGACTTATTATTGTCAAGAGTTCACTTCACCTGTCAGTCCTGCTGTACTGTTCTATTACTTTTAAATTCTGTTTAGCTTAGAGGTAGGTTAAAAGATTGTAAGAAAATAATCTTAAATAAAAGTGTTGAAAGTCTTGCCTTGGAGTGTCTTTCAGAAACTTCCACAGTTGATCTCATGTGGCATTCAGCTCCAAGCATGTCACAGAACAATTCCCAGGGCTAAAGCTGTACACTTGAGACCCTATATTTTGGAAGCGACAAAGCATTTGTTAATCAGATGTGATACAAGCCAACCTTCTGCGCTTCTTCCTAACTGTCAACCATTTCAGCAGTCTTTTGCTGGACCATTTATCAATGACTTTCTGGACCAGGGTTGAAGTGTCCCAACTGATTGAAATATTTTGGGTGCAGCCTTATGCATACTAAGTACAGGAGCTTAACTTCCCCCTACCTACTGGGCACTGTTTAATGTAAAACAGCAGACAGCAGTCCACCTTGCAGAGAGAACAAAGACAGCAGTTACCCACAGAAGTATGACTTGAAGCATAAAGTACCTGATTCTGGGTTCAGATACTTACATGGCAGAAATACATTTTAAGGAAATGTTAAATAATGAGTAGATGCATTTTGGTATCTCAGACCAGGTTCCTTTTATAACTAAATTGCATCAATTGTCAAATCTACCTGCCAGAGGCTATTTGCAATTCTTCTAATTGTTTCACATGGGTGAATTATAGGATCATGCACATATTCTTTATTTTTCCCCTTGTTAGTAGTCCAAAAATATAAATACAAGTAGAAAATGCCTCTGAATATTTTGTATGTGCTTGAATTTAATATAGGAATATTAATTTCTTTTTCTATGTGACTGAACTAGTATGCATAGCGGTAGTATGCATGCAGTAGTTTCTCATCCTTTTCAGCCTGACATGCATTTTAGGTAATCTGTGTGAATCTGTGCATATATGTACCTTTGTATATTTATAAACATCTATATATCTTTATAAAGATACATATCTATATATCTATATAACTTTGCTCATCACTGATTTGTTTTTGCTGAATTTCTTCAGAAAACAAAGCACTAGCTTTTCAGTCTGAGTGCGAGTAAATACTGAATTTTCCCTCAAAGGTACACAGTGGTTGCTACATTTCAGAAGGCTATGCAGAGTCAATGTTTAGGTTCACCACCCCCACCCGCATTCTCCAATGCCTGTACCCTAAGAGTTGAGAATCGTCTTATTAAAGGGAACTGAGGCTTTTTATCAGTCAGTGATCTATCTTCTTCCAATGCTGGCACCACACTTATGACAACTTTTGGTTTCATTTGATATTTCAAATTTCTTTTCAACCTGTGTATGGTTTTCATGGAATTTTATACTTGTCCATTAGAGTTGTGTAGTTCACATAACCATATACCTTTAAGAAAAAAAAAAAAAACCCAACAAAAAACCCACCCTAAAATCCAAAAAACCACCTAAACAAACCCTGTTTTTTCTTTCTCTTTGATCAACATTCTTGTTCCTTCCAAAAATCGTTTTTGACTTTATTTCCCTGGAAAGATGATAATCTGTGTTTCTTGGTTTTCCTGGGATTCTATGAGGTCAACAAAAATAAGATAATTTGAAACTTCACAGTATCAGTAAATTTTCCTGTAATGCATTATCCTGTAGCTTGCAACTGTAGGCAAAAAAATATGTTCTGTTGGACAAATACCTGACTTTATGTAGTTCACCATCATCTTATTTTTCTGTAACTCTAAAGGAACAGCACATTTCTTTCATAGAGTTTGCTGTCCCCAAATTGAGGTGGTACCACCTTATGCATAGTAGCCTTTTATCAAGCCTTGTTTCACTTGTAGTGAAATTGTCAAATATAAGCAAACTGGCAGTCAGGGAAGTCCTGCTCAAAGACTGTTGTTGAAGAAATGGAGAAACCATGATGTAGTTCATATGATTCTCTGCTTGTTTATGTTGAGTAATGTGATACGAAAGTCAACACTCTGAGTGACATAATATGAAAGTAAAAAAAAACTTTGGTGCCAAAAATACAACCTGAGGGTTCTATTTAGTGCTGTAAGAATGTGCAAAGTGTTCTTACATGGAACTGTTGATAATGTCTTCTGAATGCTAACTGTGGCATTATGCTGTGGTTTTTTTTGTTTATTTGTTGGTTTGGTTTGGTTTTGTATTCTTGTGATGGATTAGAAAGAAAAACTGTAGCATAAGTAACTCACAAAGGTCTGAGAAGCAAAACGAAACAGTAAAATACCATACAACAATCTCATTTTATAATCAGGTGGACTAAATTGGTGCTATGGCCATTCAAACATGGAAGCATGAGGTAACATTGATAAATTAGTGTTATTTTAACCTACAGAATCATTATAATCACTGAACATTTGTGATCTAGTTTCTCTGGGAAAATTATATCTCTACTGTGTTATGCACTTAGTTACAAAGACTTGATGCTCATGAAGACTTCAAAGAATGCCCTGCAGTCTGTGTATCCAAGATCAAAACTATACTAGGAAAAGGCAGCAGTTTTAATGAAAAAGTGGGTGGTGAAAATTTTTTTTAGCTTAGTGTCCTCATAGATCTGACCTTTGTAATCTAAGCAATAATAGACTGTTAATATAGGATTGCCCTCCATTCAGAAATAATGCATGGGTGGCTATATAAATACAATTCTTTATGATAGCATTTCAGTAGGTGTCCTAGTGACGCCTGACCATATGTTTGAATACAAGTGGTTTAGGCTTGAAAATCAAATGAAGACTATGTTTTTCCAAACTGAAGCTATTTATTGCATAATCTCTCATATTTACTGCATAATGCTCCTCATAAGAGAAATATTTTCTATGTAATGCCATGTGTGACAATATGTAGGTTTTCTAGACATTGACTCATTCAGTTGTAACCCGACTAGCACTAGTTCTGAAGAGCACTACTCATGTTTTAAAGAGACAGACTGATAGACAGTGGTGTAAAAAAAAAAAAAAGCTCAAATATAGTCTGTTTACCCAGGCATTTCTTTTAAATGTGGAGATTGAGGGTAGTGGAAGGGTTGGGGAAAATTGAAAACACATGCAAATCCGCATAGATTTTGTTTTTCTAAGACTTAGGTGGCAATAAAGAAAAGCAGACAAGCATACAATGTTTTTACAGTCGCAGCTAAAAGAATCTTCAGTTTCCTCAAAAAATTCTGAGACTGATTGACCTTATACACTGGAAATTTTCAGTATTTTAGTGAAGTAGCTCAAGTCTTTCAGTGCTTTCAATGTTTATTATTGGCTAATACCTTTATATAATAATTGCTTACCTGAGTCTGAATTGAAAATCTCCATTACTGATTTGATATTACATTATGAATGAAATACAGTGAGGTATGGGAACACTGGGCTTTATATGGAGTGTTATGAACTTTCATACCAGAAAAATTCTATAACTGCAGTAACAAAAAAAACCCCAAAACAAACACTCCATTTAAATATATTATGATGTTTTAGGATTTTTCCTCAGTAATTATCAGCTGTAATACTTATTAGAACTCTCTTGAATGTGAGGAAAAGGAATATTAAATTCAGGAATACAGAAAATATTATAGCCTAGGTGTTAGGTCTCCTTCAGCTAATCTCACTATAGGAAGCAAGTAAGTGTTTCTATTGGGGGAACATTACAGTGCTACAACTACTGCACTATTACTAGAAAAGATGTACCCTCTACCCCGAAATAGAGTATAACGTGGAGAATGACTGGAAGCACAATTTAATTAATTCATGCAAGCCACCTATACCTCATAATAGATTGATGCCTGACTTTGGGTCAAGAAATGGCAGTGCATCCCATGTTCTTCAGGTCTTATTTTGTCTGATAGAGTAAATAACAATACTCAAAGGAAGTAAAGATAGAAAAAATGATACAATCAATCTCATAGAATACATGAAATCTGCAGCTGACACTTGGAAAGAATTAACTTGACTATCAACAAGAATGAAAATATTTTATAACATGGTTAGTCAGGATATCTAATACTCTGAAAAACTAGGCTATCCAGATGACATACAGTTAGCATGAAGTTTACAAACAGAATATAGCAGACATATTTTGAAAGGTGGGACACGCTTTAAGACATAACTGGTATAAACAGCTGTTGCTCAATGTCAAGAGTGGATGTTTTCCTAGCTCGAAAAGGTATGACTAGGAAGCTGTTCCCAGCATTATGAGGATCCAGCTCTAATATGAAATGAATTCCTAACACAGGCCTTTGAGGTAGTGTTTTTTTTCTAGAAGCAGTGCTACATGGATTACTCAATCTAGATATTATTGTATATGCTTTACTCCTGTCTCTTTAACATTTGCTTCAAAGCAAACCAGTAGAAAATGAAAGCTTATATGAAAGGCAAAACCAAATTTAAGTACTTTTGTTAAGACTACGCAAGCAGAACTATCTCCCCATAAATAATACCATTTTTCTGATGTATGGTGGGGTCTCCAGTAGTAGCAAATTTCCTGAATCTGTATTTAACACTGAACTGGTTGAGGGATAGAGTGAAAAGAAAAATACATGTTTTTCTTTTTTTGCACTCTAGTATCTGGAAACCATCCCTGTATGATGTTGCTGATCTATTATTTCTTTATCATATAGCAAATGTGAACAATTGACTGATTTTTCCTATTATAAGATTCAGTAATATTATGAAACTCTGAAAAATATGAAGTCTTGTTACTTTATCTCTAACTGATAGGAGGTGAAGCTTCATAATGAAACTGATACACAACTAGAGAGCAGACTAATTAGCAGGGTTAGTGTAGTCTGTCAGCAGCTAACAAAGGTTTATAGCAGACACTTGTGATATTTGCAGGGATGATTTGCATAATCTGAGAGATGCAGAAACACAGAATTAGATTGCAAAAGTTATATACACTGTATTGTTATAACACATAGGCATGCACAATGACAGTAATTAATAGTGTGTGACAGATGTGTGATAGAAATGGATAATCAGAGGGGAAACTAATGGTATGCTTTACAAAGGACAGATCAAGCGTGCATCTGAAAAGCTGAAGAATGAAAAGGTTTAAAGCAGAGCTCGTGATAAGACTTCGGAAGCAAAGTCAAGTGGTCAGCACTGTTAGCTACCCTGCTTGCTAGGCTGTAGTTTAAGACTTGCACAAGTACTCACAATCATACTTAGGGTTGGAAAGGACCTTAAGATCACCTAGTTCCAACCCCCCTGCCATGGGCAGGGACACCTCCCACTAAACTATGCCAGCCAAAGTCTCTCTCTAACCTAGCCTTGAACACTGCCAGCTATGGAGCATTCACAGCTTCCTTGGGCACCCCATTCCAGTGCCTCACCACCCGCACAGTAAAGAACTTCTTCCTCATATACAATTTAATCTTTCCCTGTTTAAGTTTTAACCCATACCCCTGGTCCTATCACTACACCCCCTAAGCATCCCTACAGGCCCCCTTCATATACTGGAAGGCTGCTATGAGGTCTCTACACAGCCTTCTCTTCTCCAGGATGAACAGCCCCAACTTTCTCATCCTATCTTATACAGGAGGTGTTCCAGTTCCCTGATCATCCTCGTGGCCCTTCTCTGGACTTGTTCCAAGAGTTCCATGTCCTTTTTATGTTGAGGACGCCAGAATTGCACACAATCCTCCAAGTGAGGTCTCACAAGAGCAGAGTAGAGGGGCAGGATCACCTCCATCAACCTGCTGGTCACACTCCTTTTGATGCAACCCAGGATATGGTTGGCTTTCTGCTCTGGAAGTGCACAGTGAAGCCAGCTCATATTCATTTTTCCATCGACCAACACCCACAAGTCCTTCTCTGCAGGGCTGCTCTGAATCTCTTCTCCGCCTGACCTGTAGCTATGTCTGGCATTGCTCTGACCCAGCTGTAAGACCTTGCACTTGGCATCTAATTCGTTTCACTTCACCTGGTTTTGCTAATGAAATGTCTACCAATCCACCCATAAGTCATTGCATGGAACTACTTTGAGCCATGCCCACCTTAGTGCTGAGCCCTGATAGGGAGATGGTCTGGTTTTGAACTCTTTCTTCTGAGGACAGGAGATGAAAGCTGATGGTTGTGGCAGATGAGTGTATGTCTGCCTGTGGGTCTTCTTACAGACTACCTGCAGCTGAACCCATCCTTGGACCAAAAATGTGTCTTGGAGGTGGGGTTGGAGTGTCCCCCCAGATGCACTCTCCACCTCCTGGTTTTGCCTTTCAGTGGATGCTGTGGTTTTTGCAACATGAGAAAGGTGTATGAGGAATAGTGTGAGGTTTGGACTAGAAATCATATGTATGAGCCATGTATGTGCTGGCAAGAAGTGGTCTCTTTACTGCTGTGAAGCTTTTCTGCAGGTAGAGCTGTTCAAACTGCTCCTGGAGAGTGGATTTACACTAAAGGGTTCATAATTGCAGCTGTCTGTACCATCATGCTGGTGAAAGAAAAGTATGGCTCCAAGGTGCTAATAGAGCTGAAATGAACTAATTACAGCTCTAAAACTAATGTTTGTGGAAAATTGTCTTCACTACTAACCTAATACTTCTTCTCATCCACCTTTTACTGAGCAGTCCTACTTCAGTCATCATGTGAATATCCAGGAAAACACTTTTCCTTCCACTTTTATTCACTGAATCTAATTTGCTGTACTTTGTGGAGGAGCCATCCCTTTGGTAGGAAATAAAATGAGTCCCATCCATATTAGATAGATGAAAAGAGCAGGGTTTGGCCTTGGAATCTCCTACCACTTACTCTACTTCCAGTTAATGTCCAGGGATTTTGAACCTCAGCCTGAATGCTCAGATTTTCCTGCAGAGCTCTAGCATCATGCCCAAGTAATTTATGTTAATATGATTTCTGGAGTTTTTCTATCTTACTCTTTTATGTCTCTGTGTTTGACAGCACTTCACCTTCATTATCTTTAAAGATCAGCTACTAAACTAGATATTTGCTCCCTGTTCTCTCTGTAAAAACCAAAACAAATAAATCACTTAGCTTCTTTGCTGTCTCTTTAGTCTTCTCAATGTGTTGTTTTTAATCATTTCAACCTTGTAAACCCAGCAACTTTTACAAGGTTCTTGAGATATGTTTAAGAGATTCTTCTGTATCAGCAATAAATTTAATTATTCTATTATACACCATCTTTTTTTGTCACAACTTTTAAAGTGTTTTCATTGTCTTACCAATATTACAGCTAAGTGGCTTTATATTATATCTGTCAAAGATAGAATTCAAGCTTTATGTCTGTATATTAAGTGTTATCTCTGAACTTGAAGATAGTATGCTTTATTATTTTTGAGTATTCATCAGGTAATAAAAAAAAATTATAATTACCATTTTGAAGAATCTCTGTATTTCCACTGAGTTTACTGCACAGATAAGTTTTGGAATGCTTTCCATATGTTCATTATATCAGTTAAAGTGTGAGATCTGCCAGATACTCCTTTTCTTTACAGTTCATTTTATCCAAAGATTTGTTGTGTCCTTTTGTCAGTTTATTAGTTCAGAATAATTCTATGCTATTGTATTTCCCTATCACAAGCAATAAATACAGCACATGGAAATGCAACTGTCATGGCTGAAGCCCAGCCGATAACTCAGAACCACACAGCAGCTCCCTCACCCCCCTTCTTCTTCCTCCCCCTGCTTCTGGAGGGGTGGGGAGGAGAATCGAAAGAATGTAACTCCCATGGGTTGAGATAAGAACAGTCCAGTAACTAAGGTAAGACAAACCACTGCTGCTGCCACCAATAATAGTAATGATAAGGGAAATAACAAGGGAAGAGAATGCAACTGCTAACCACCCGCCAACCAATACCCAGCCTGACCGAGCAGTGAACTAACCCTTCCAGATAACTGGCCCCAATTTATATACCGGGCATGACGTGCTGTCGTATGGAATACCTCTTTAGTTAGTTTGGACCAAGTGTCCTGTCTTTTCTTCCTCCCAGCTTCCCCTCCTCCCTGGCAGAGCATGAGGCTCAGAAAGTCCTTGGTCAGACTAAACAGTATTGAGCAGCAACTAAAAACATTGGTGTTATCAGTGCTGTTCCCAGGCTGAAAGTCAAATCCACAGAGCTGCACCAGCTACTAAGAAGGAGAAAAATGTCTGCTACTGCTGAACCCAGTACATTATCTACTCCTTATTCTATACCATTGATGTCGTACTCAGATCCCATTATTTTCCAATATACCATTGCTTTTGTCTCATTCATGTATATACACATATGTATACACACACACACACACACACACACACTCTCACACGCAAAGAGAGAGAGAGAGAGATCATTCCTTAGTGCATGGACCAATCCCTTTAAAGCTGCTGATTTCATCTGGTCCATAATGTTGGGCTCCATCTCTTGTGACAGCCTTTCAGAGCAGGAGAAATGGTGTGCAGTTTTGGACTGTTGCCTGCTGATGACACTGCAGAACTCATCTGTCACTGCTGAGGTTCTCTGGTTTTGTCAAAGTTCATTCTTTGATGGGGTGATGATTGGAGGGAGGTCAGGGCCAGTCACTGTTGACCTGAGGACATCTAGCTGGTGGGCTATAAAAGGGCTACATATCAGGCAACAGGATATAATTGAGTTCATTGGCTGTTTTCCCCCCAGATCAAATCCCCTTGAGGTGCACATTGGACTTCCCCATCTTCCCACATTACTCACCAAATGTATCTGGGTCCCTGAGCAAAAGCAATCCCACAAGTGGGTTTGCCTTTACCTGAAGCAGGAATGACCCAGACTGTCTTCCCCATCTAATTCTTTATGTGCATCACAGGAACTTTATCCCCCTTCTACAATATGTAAAAGTTCTGACTGGGCTGGACCAGCCCTGTTGGCTGATCCTCTGGTGTTGACCAACCAGGTGGCTTTTGGTAAATGTGTATCCCAATGTTTGAAAGTCCCACCACCCATTGC
>JAOEHY010045911.1:0-10690 GCA_025447955.1 Psilopsiagon aurifrons
CGCTCTGCCGGCCCCGTCCCGCGCTTGCCGTGCTGCCCCGCGCGCGCTGCCTGCTTTACCTTCCCGCCCTGCCTGCGTTACCCGGCCCGTGCTGCATTCCCCACACTGCCCCTGCCTGCCCCGCCCTGCCCTGCCCGGCCCGGGGGCACTGCCCGGCTCTACTGCCTCACCCTGCCCTTCGCCACCTGCCGCTGCCTGCCCTGCCCCGTTCGCACGTGCGTATACACGTGTGCAATACACGTGTACCTCTAGCCCTGGGCTTGCGGGTGTTCAGTGTGAGGGGGCAGCACTGGCCTGAGGTCACCACTGAGACACAGGAGCTGCAGGCAGGGTGTGCACGGGCACTGGCACAGGCCGGGGGGGTGACAGGTCCTTTATGGACATTCAGTGCTTGGAAGCTGGCCTTGAAGGCACAGCCACTGCTGCATGCCCTGTGGGGAAACTGAAGCAGGGGACAGGTAACTGTGCAACAGTCCTTCCTGCGTGATGGACGAAGAGGTCGCACCCAGGGAGGGTCGCTAGGGGCACCCAGGGGCTCTCCCCACTCTTGGAGGTCCTGGAGGCCACAGGGGTATAGTCCTAGCACCCACAGCTGCTCTGGAAAGCCATGGCTGGGCTGCACGGACATACAGCAGTGACACATGGGGGGATCTGCTGCAGTGCCAGGAGGCTCAGTCAGCCGAGGGCTACTTGTGAAACAAAACAGAACAACTCTGCAGGTTTGGTGAGAAGGCATTAATAAAACCCTCCACCGCTGAGAGAGGGGATTACACCGGCTGTTTGAGGATCAGCGCTTCTCCAGGAGGGTGCTTACGACAGTAAACAAACACAAACACATCCTGCTGCAATGTCAGAAGCTGTTTGTTCAGACACTTGGGCATCTTTCCTTGGCATTTATCACTAATCTGCTAATTAGTCAAGAAAAGCAGTCTCCTCCTTAGGCATACGTGAGCAGCAGCTGAGAGCAGCACCAAGATAAAGCAGCTTAACTCTGCTTTGCCCCCTGCACCAGCACCACAGGGGGGTCTGGGCATCTTCCAACTTCCTGAGCTCCAGGGGCAATGGTGGGGCAGAGTGTGTGAGACCACCAGAAGGCACGAGCACAAGGCTTTTGGTCGGCGAGAACTCCTACTGGTGCGAGGGCAGCATGAGAGCAGCCCTGTCTGTGCAGGCATTGGGTTGTGCGGGTAACACACCATCTCTTCTGCTGCCTTCATTTAGGTAAAATCTCTTCTTTAAATGCTTATATATTGTTTCTTGTTGACTTGACAAGGCAGAGCATCATCAGGTCCTGCTGCAGCTCCCCAACACAGGCAGTGACTGGGAAGAAAACAGGACAGGCAGCACTGGGGATAGTGTGAGCAGAGGTTGTGCTGGTGGGAGCTCACCCTGTCACTTGAACACTCCATACTGCCCAGCACCACTCTCCAGAGGGAAATTATAGTGCTAAAAAAGACCTGATGTCTTTTCCTTTGCCTCACTCAGAGAGGCTGGGCTGAGCCCTTCCAAAACTGCAGTTCTGTCAGTTTAAAACAACAAAACAAAAAAATAGGAAAAAGCTCCCCAGAAAAACAAGCCCATAGCATTCACTTTTCTTAGGTATTACAGGTGATCAGCAAAGGCAGGAAGAAAACCTCCCGCTTCACATGTCTTCTCGTTCAAGAGAGGAGCAGCAAGTCCTCTCTTTGGAAAGCTGAAGGAGCAGAGCTCCAGCCAGCAGCCGCACCAATGGTGCTGACAGGGTGACCTCCAGCGGGGTGAGGAAGACATGACAAATTTAACGTTACATGAACAGGAAACTTTATTTCAAACCCACCCCTGTGTGTTATAAAGGAGCAGAAAGAACAGGGTCCTCTGGAGCCTACCACCACCACCCCGGACACTTGGGCAGGTACAGGATTTCGGGTTGATTACGACACGACCCCTGCCACTTTGGCAGAAAGGATAGAAAGGGAGCTATGTGTGTGCAGATTGAGTTGTATTCCTGCAGTCCCACATTCAAACTGCCCCACAAGCTCAGCACATGGACTCTGAGGTGGAGAAGCCCCGTGCCCCACTGTCCGGGAATGCACATCAGGGCCATCTCCCCTCCACCCCGGTGGGAGCCTCCTGACTGCACAAACTGCGTTTGGTGTTCACAGCTCCTGCCTGGGCCGCTGCATCACCCCTAGTGAGAGACCGATGGCCATTGCACATGCGGAGAGAACTGTCTTCCCTGAACCTTGCTAAAGCAGAGACACTTCCTGTGATCCCTAATGTGTACAGCCTGGCAGCCCTTTGACAAGGGAACTTGTCAAAACAGTTTCAGACACCTACACACACCCCATTGAAACAGTGAACTCCTGCCCTCCCCTGACCACTCTGCAAGCCCCCGTGTTCAGCAGCAGCTTTCCAGCAGCAGCAGTTGGTTTGTTTCCGATGCTCCCCCAAACTACACCCAAGCGCAGTCCTGATGCGTCAAGACTTGGCGCAGGGCTCTCGAGGTGCTCCTCCAGTGAAGTGAGGGTGCTTCCCTGTGCTGCCAGCTCCCCTGCCTCCGCCATGCTTCCTCTTCACCTGGCCTTGGGACTCTGCTGCAAGTGTCTCAATACAGAAGGCATCAAAAGAGCCTGGAGCCTGGTATCCAGGCTCCTGAGGATTGAGGGCGTCTTTGCTGAGTAGGACACATATGGCAGGAATGTTTCTCTTCACTGTCAAGGTATCGAGGCCTGCCTCAGGCACAATGGGTTCCCAGATCTCTTCGATCTGTTTGAAGAGCACTTTGGTGATCTGGTGCAGTTCTTTGAGCCTCCGTTTCATGATTTCCACACATGTAATGGTCTTGCTGACGGCCTTGCCCGAGCCAGTGAAAAGAATCTGCCTCACCGAGTCCAGCTCCATCTTGCTGATGGCATAGCCCATCAGATTCCTGATTTTGCTTCCATCCTTCACCTTCATTTCAATAATGTCAGGGGGCAAGTTGGTGAAAGGATGGAGACAAGGTTTCTCCACAATTTTGGTCTTCTTATAGTTCTCCATTCTGCGGTGCTGAAAAGGAAAACAGATCTGTTAATACAAACTCATACTGAAAGGAATCCTCACCACAATTAGCTACAACCTCCTCTCTGAAGGGCACTCCGAGCTGTCAGAGCTGGGGATCCCAAAAAGGCACATCCGAAAGATCAGCAGGAATGCCGTAATCATGCTAGGGAGCCACTTGTCTTCCTCAGCACATACCTACAGCATAAACACTGCCAGAGGGCAGCCTGCATCCCAACAGGCAGGTGGTGACAGGAACAGGGTTGTGGGCCTAAGCTGGATGAAGTAACAAATACGGGCTGTACCTCAGAGCGAAGCAGAGAACAAATGGGTGACCTGAGGTTATCAGGAACAGAAGCCACATCTGCACCCTGTGAGACGCACCAGAACATGGGCACGATGAACCCAAGCACGGCTCACCTCCACCAGCTCACTTCTGTCTCAGAAACAGGGTGCTGGGACTTTGAGCCCCATAACTGGCCAGCTCAGATGAAAGGGCAGGGACTGGATACTTGAAAAAGCTATGCACGGCAGACAGGAGACACAGGTCAGGGGTTACAGGCAGAGACATGTCACCAGCAAGAAGCCAGACAAAAATCAGCTGATGGAACAAAAAAGATGTTTTCTGAGGAAAAGACAGAAAGGCCCAGTCTTACAGCTCCCTTCCCTGCCAAGACTGAGTGCCTCTACTGCCAACCCAACAAAGATCTGCCTAATATGAGTAGCGCACTCCCCTCCCTACCACAGAGAGCCCAACATGCCAAAGCACGCAGCCCTAAGGCTTTGTTTTCTGTAGGGTCGTGAGCTCTGTTTCATCCTCATCCCCTATGGAAACAGGCCCGGCCAATGTCCCCTCTCTGTACATGGGAAGCACACACTCTCCACGAGGCCGTCACGGCAGTGGAATGACACCGCGACTGGGGACACTGCTGCGGGGATGGGGGTGTGGGCTGACAGAGGATGCCAGGGAAGGTCGAGCTCCCTGCCGCATGGGTTAAGAAGCACAAGCCACAGCTGCGGGGAGAACCCACACGACGTGCGGAAGGGTGAAGCAAGGGGCAGGGGAGGCTGGTGCCACAGGGAACGCACACTGGGGGAGGAAGGGGGCCAGGCGGCCTCCACAGCGGCTGCAGGGGGGGGCCAGGCCGCTGCGGAGGGCATAGGCGGGCGGGGAGAGTGGCAGGCCGCACCATGAGGGTCTGCGGGAGGCCGTGCGCCAATGGGGGGTCCCGGTCGGAGGCCGGGCTGGGCCCATGGGGAGGTCTATCCGGTCCTATGCGGTCCGGTCCGGTCCGGTCCGGCCCGGTGGGGTCCCGGTGCCGGAACGCGCCTCACCTGCGGCGGTGCCCCGAGCCCTCGCCACAAGATGGCGGCCGAAGTGCGCAGGCGCGGGACGCGCCGAAGGAGGGAGGCGGGGCGCCGTTTCCCGCCTCTTGCGACATCACCGCGGTGGGCGGAGCCACGGGTTGCGTGTGGGTCTGCCCCCTGCCGGCGCGGAGGCGCAGCTGCCGCTCACCGCGGGGTCCGAGTGCGCGCCCGCCGGGGCGGCCCGCGCTGAGCGCGGTTCCGGTGCGGGAGCGGACACCATCCGGGGCCAGCAGCCCTTGTGGGGCTCCCGAGAGGCCGTGGGCGCTGTGCACAGCGTCAGCCGAGCTCCTCCGTGCTGAGGTCCTGCACCGTTCCTGCTGACACGCAGCTGGTGCGCGTCCCACCGAGGAGGAGGGTTTGGGGCCCTTCTAAAAGCGAGGCTCCGGAAGAGCTTTGTGCCAGGAGAAACTCCAGGCGATGGCCAGCGCAGGCCAGGCACAGCTCACACCGCTTCCTGAAGGGGAAAGAGCCCCCTGTGGGCTCCGGCTTGCAGCAGCTGCTGGGTGAGCAGAGGCAGCGTTAAAGCAAGAGCCACTGCCTGCTCTCAGTGCAGGGATGGGAGAAGGGTGCAAGGGAAGAGCCCCACCAGGCCACATCCCCCTGGGCACTGTCAGCTCTCAAGGGAAGAGCAAGCTGTAACAGATTTTGCCAAAGCCTGGGGAAGGGCGCAGGGCTGGAAGAGCTTTGGCCCAAAGCTGAGCGAAAGCACAGGCAATCTGCAGGCTGCCACAGGACCTCCGCAGTTCAGAGCCCTGGAAATCCAGGTGGTGGGGAACCGGGGTGTCAGGACAAGTCCTTAGAATCACAGAATAGACCAGGTTGGAAATGACCTTTAAGATCATCAGCTCCAGCCTCTACCCCTCCAATTACTCATGTCACTGAGGGCCTATTCTACAGGGGTTTTGAACACTTCCAGGGATGGTGACTCCACCACTGCCCTGGGCAGCCTGTTCCAATGCATGAGCACCCTCTCTGGAGAAGGGATTGTTCCTAATATCCAATCTAAACCTTCCCTGGTGCAGCCTGAAGCTGTGACCTCTTGTCCTATCAGTTGTTACTTGGGAAAAGAGAATGACCCCCACCTCTCTGTACCCAGGGAGGACAAGAACCCAGTCAGGGTTTCAGTTCTTTACTACAATTCACAGTACAGCAGAAAGGGATTTTTAAGTATGTTAAAAACAAAAGGTGTTTCAGGGAAGACTTGCGAACTGTGATATTAGCGTGGCTTCACATTGGAGCTGACACAGCTTGGACACAGAGCTGGGCTGACCCTGTGCGCCTGCAGTGTCATTGGCAGCACGCTCACGCCAAGTGGGAAGATGCAGATATCTGTGGGGTGGAAGCAGTGCTGCAGCCTCTCCAGAGAGATCAAAGGCCAGCAGGGTCCCCTGGGTTCTCAGTGCTCCTGGGTTGCCCATTACTCTGCCACGGGTTTGGCTTCCTTGGCAGTTTCCAGCTGAGTCAGTATTTCATTCCACTGGACAAACTGCTTGGAGAGAAGCAGGGTCTGGATGTGACTCTTAAGGAAAAAGATGTGGGAACTGGAGGGAAGAAACCAAGCTCAGAGCACCCCAACACTCCGGGTACAATCCCGATTCCTCACATGAGGAAAAGCCTGGGACTCCAGGCTGCAGAAAGCCTGCATGAACTCAAACCATCCAGGAGCTGAGCCACTGCCCAGCACTAAACAACAATGGGAGCTCAGGAGGCACTTCTGAACACTGCATTTCGAGAGTCTTTCTACAGGAAAGAGCAGAGCTTCCCTACCCTCAATGGTTTTAGGACGTGCACAGAACTGGGATCCTACGCAGACAAGAGCGACTGCTGTTTAGCTTATGCAGGTTGCACGGATCAGCAGTCATCTGGCAGAGATGCCAACATACTGTGAGCAGATCCAGCATAGGGACCCTGGCTTGCAGTGGCAGCCTGCCCCTCTCTTCTGAGAGACCAGCAGTCTTAGCTCTGCTTCTGAGAAGGGTATGACAGGGACATGGGGTCACCACATCAGAAAGGACACTGGCCATTGAACCCAGGGGTGTGGATCCAACAACATCTGATGGTGGGAGTCAGCCCAGGAGACAGGCTGACAGGGCAGTTCAGCTGCACACAGCTCAAGGCTCAAAGGATACCATTTTGTTATAATCTTCAAGGAGTGTCTTGACACTGTCAGTGAGATGGTGACGCTGTTCCTGCAAAGAGGGGAGCCGCAGTCAGTGAACAACAAATAAACTGAAGGACATCTGTCTTCTCAGTCCCTGCCAGCATTCATCCAAGGGCAGGACTGAGATTACAGCTCAGGCCCTGGCTGTGGCCACTCATTACAGCTGGAAGAATTTAAACATCCAAGAGAAAGGCTACAAACACCCATGATTACAATGCAGCAAAGCCCCTGGGCTTGCAGTACTGCCTGCCTCTCCTCAGCATCTATGCCTTGCTTTCCCCAGAATGGAAACTTACAGCTAAATGCTGAAGGGGGCATTAGGCACTACCCAGGCTACTCACTGCCAGCTTCAGGAGTGGTCAAAAGGGAAAGAAGAGGTGAAGTGACAAGATGACAGAAGTCAACAGCCTTCCCGAACAAAGACACTGGAAGACTGCAATGTTTTACCTTAGTGTCCCAGTGAAAAGGGAAATGCCAGCTGGTTAAACCCACTGCCACTTACTGTCACTCAGACCTCTGGTTTGAGCAGTTACAGTAGGCAAAGTGCTTTCCAGCTCAGACTCAGAAATCGTAAGTACTTCCCCACCAAGTGCTTAAACTTAAGACTGCAGTATGAATATCCTGGGACTGAAAAAAACCTCCCATAAATTCAAGCAATTGCACATACAGGAGTGTCAGCACAGCTACTGAGAAATGGTCCCTCCTCCCTGCTAGTCAGGGTTATCGAGAATATTCATGCTACCTGCTGCTGTATGTGGATTTGAGACAGTCGCTGTAGTTTGGCTGCATGGTCAGGAACCGCTGAGAGCACAGAAGAGAAATCCATTTAGTTTGTTTCACAGCACATAGGATCAGTTCTCAAAATAAAGACGATTCCTTCTTCACCAGAGCATCACAGTAGAACTCTACCCACTGAATCCAAGTGCCAGACACCACGAACACAACTTTTATATGATTAAAAAGCCCCCCTGGCTACCCTCTATATATACTAAATTTACCTGCTAAATCTTCTGGATGGCATGAGTTTGGGGATGCTTGCAAGCGAGGGTTAATCAAGAACAACATCAGAGTAAACTACCTGGATGAATGTTATGTCAAGCAATTAAACAGGCATCTCCATCTATGCCGGGAACAGGATAGGTTCACAGGCAGGAATTCTCTGCTTGTCTCCATCCTCTCTGCCATGATGCTGTCTCTAATCTGCTTTCTGACCTATTCTATCACATCCCTGACCTTGCCTGGGACATCAAAGCAGCATGAGAGAGAGAAAAAGATATCCCACTACGTTTATACCTATTCTACTCACTCTGGATTGTGTGCTTTGCTGTCCTCTAGTCTGAGGCTCATGAAAGAAAAGAAACACAACAACCATGAAACAAAACAGGACAAGCAACGGCCTGGGGGTGGCATTTGCACCTCAAACTTGCAGAAGAATGTGCGTACCTTGGATACTGGTACTGTCCAAGATGGGCTGAAGGTTCTTCACCTGCTCTAGAAGGGCTGCTCGGGAAGGAATCAGCTGCTCCTCTAGATGGGGAGGGACAATAAGCAACATCAGTAAGTACAAGATGCTGCTTTGGCTTTCCACAGATACTGGTGAGGTAACTTTTCCAGGTGACCTAGCTGTACATAATGGGGGATGTTTATGATTTTGTTTAGGCTTTTGTGTTGTTTATCTCTGGATCTTGGCTCACACCACTTGAAGCCAGGAGAATCTCCACCAAGTTTCATTCGCAGATTTATACCAAGACAAAGCAAATTCTTTGGGGGAAAAGAGGACAAGCCTAGGTGTTTAAAATACATCCAAAGGTCTTCCACTTTTGTTAAAGCCTAGAGAGTGCTGAAAGTGAGTGAGAAAAGCTGATCCAGTTACAGTTTCTTTCCAACATTTTATTAATTCACTGTTAAATTGATCAATACTAAAAAGATCCAAACTGATAAAACTGCAGCGCGGGAGCACTAAGGGTGACAGACATGCTTGTACAAACCATCTCTCCAATAGCTGTAAAGGGGGGCCTTACCAGATCTTTAAAACTAAAGAAAAGACATCTATCCCAATCTAGCTTAGGTAAAAGACAACTTTTATAGCACTAAAAAGACTCCCCCATCTCATTTCATGCCATACCTGCCAAGATGAACTGCAGCTTTATGGTGTCTGGAATAGCCATACGATCAATGTACTGAGGGTCAAGGTATTTTATTACATCTTCAACTAGAGTGAAAAATAGGTTTGGAGACAAAAAAGTAGCAGAGATGTTACCACATTTACAAGTGCAGTTTTCCTCCATGCTATACATCAGATTATTGTCTAAACACTGCACATTTAGGGTCAGGGGTTTTCAGATTACTTTCTATAGCACTCGAAAATAATGTGACTTTGGAGTGTTGTAGCCAAGAACTAAAAAATGGCTCAAGTCATGTAACTGCTTCATGATGGACACCTGCAACACTTGCTTTTTATTTGGATTACAACAAATGCCCATAAAGGCAAGTGAAACCTGCTTCTTCCTGCCCTTGAAACACAACCAGCCATTACCCCTTCATCCTGGTCCTCAAAATCATCTACATGTACACAGTTTACATTTTTACACTGAATGTCCACCACAGCCTTGGCCCACAATGATCCTCCCTAAGCAGCTTGCTCCTACTGCAACACAACACAGCAAAGCTTGGCCAAGAGACAGATTTCTGGGTCAAAGCACCACTCTGGTGTCTGCTCCTGATATCCCCCAGTTTGAAGGCAGCTCCCCATATCCATTCACCAGTGGCTATGTAAGATCCTTATTGCTCCCAACACACACAAAAGGGAGAGTGTGCCCAGGAAGTCAGACAAGCAAGAAGTTATTTCAGGAACTCATGCTCCAACAACCCTCAAAGGCTGCACTTCAGGTGGCGCACTTCACTGAGCTGATACAGGCAGGTATCATGCAAATAACAGGTTTTGGAGCCCACAAGGATGCTGGAGGGACTCTTCATCAGAGACTATAGTGATAGGACAAGGGGGAATGAGTTTAAACTGAAAGAGAAGAAGTTCAGGATGGCTATAAGGAAGAAGTTCTTTACCTTGAGGCTGGTGAAGCACTGGCACAGGCTGCCCAAAGAAGTTACAAATGCCCCATCCCTGGTAATGTTCAAGGCCAGGTTGGACATAGCCTTGGGTGGCACAGTTTAGTGGGAGGTGTCCCTGCCCATGGCAGGGGGGTTGGAACTGAATGATCTGAAGGTCCTTTCCAACCCATGATTCTACGACTTCCCACACCCAACAGCTAAGCTGGAGAACCACAAGCAGAAAGATCCTTATTTCTCCACCGAATATGCAGAACAAGCGCCTCGAATCAAAGCCGCTCACACGGGAAGCCATTTTTGTTTAGAGGAGCGAAACACCGCACAGGGGTTTCGAGCTCCTCCGCCCCACTCCGACTGCTCCCAATACCCCCGTCCAACTCCACTCACTCTTTTTGAACAGGATCTTGATCCTCTCCCTCTTGCTGGCGATGTTGTTCAGCGCCACCTGCACCTTCACCAGCTCGTCCGCCACCTGCCGAGGCACCGCAAGGGGACGGGCCTGTCACACCCCGCCGGGACCAGGCCATGACAAGGCCCCGGCGCGGCGGGCGGAGAGGCCGGCTCCCAGGGCGGCCAGAGCCATCCCCTGACCCACGGAGGGTCCCCCCCGGCACCTTGCGCGTCCCGGAAGCTCCATCGCCGACACCGATGCGCTGCTCCACCTCCTCCAGGCGCCATTGAAGCCGCCGCAGCTCCACCGCCCCTGCCGCCATCTTGCTGTGGGCCGGAAGCACTGGAGAGTCGCTTCCGCTCCGCCCTATTGACGCGGCGTGCGTTGCTAGGGCCGCCGTTGCCATGGAGACGGGAAGGGAAGGGGTGGGGGAAGAACGGGAGGGGAAAGGAAGGGGAGAGAAAGGCAAAGGAGGGGAAGGGAAAAGGGAAAGGAGGGAAGAGGAAGGGGAAAGGGAAAAGGAAAGGGTAAGAAGTGAAGGGGAAGGGAAAGGGGGGAAGGGAAAGGAGGGAAGGGGAAGGGAAGTGATGGGAAAAGGGAAAGGAGGGAAGGGGAAGAGGAAGGGGAAAGGGAAAAGGGAAAAAGAAAGGGAAAGGAGGGAAGGGGAAGGAGGGGAGGGGAAAGGA
>JAOEHY010045912.1:8314-28608 GCA_025447955.1 Psilopsiagon aurifrons
CCCTTCCCATGGCAGGGGGGTTGGAACTAGATGATCTTAAGGTCCTTTCCAACCCTAACTATTCTATGATTCTAAGTGCTACAATGAGCACAGCACTTCAAACTACTTACACAAATCAGGACAGACTAAACTTCTGCTATCCACATAAATTTTTATTACCTACAGCATCAATTTGATTTAGCTGGGAAACTTTATTTTTGATCTCTGCACACAGACAGAAAGGAGTCATATGGATAATTTATACAGACAACAGGCAGCAATGTCTGATTTCCTTTGTGTAGTCATTTTGTTTATTTCTTTTCTTTGTGTTTTCCTGGAATACTTGCATGAAACACACAATTGTGTTCTGTTTGAGTGGTTAACACGGCATGAAAACAAATCCATACATGTCATGACATTTCAGACATTGCACAATAGAGTAACATATATTATTATTTTTGGCTACTGAAAGCAAAACAGTGCAGATATTATAAAAAGCAAATTACCAGAAATCTGAATTCCTAGAAATTATTTTTAATCTAAATAACTGTCCACATATTTCTTGCGAAGTACAGGATCTGCTCTCTTCTATTACAAAATATGATTTAATATATTTTTGCAGTCATTCATCATGGCTTTAATGAAAGATAAATTAAGGATGAAGATTCTTTTGAGGTAAAACTTTTGCAGACTTTTGTTATCCTCTGATTGTTCTTCTGTCAGGGTTCAGTTTTGCACTCCCTGTGTAAGCAACACCTTTGCTGAAGGTAAATACAATACTAAATCTATCACATTAGCTAGCTAGGCTTGTCTAGACCCTTGTCTAGGCCAGGGACTTTTCCCTATCTGTCACCAATACCACATGAATCTTACTAAAGCTTGCTAAATCTTTTGCAGATATATACAAACCATATACATAAGAGAATATTCTTCAGAATATTGTCATATTTATTCAGGTTTTGTGCTGAAGCAAGAGGATATAAAGTCTTTATAATTTCTTAATCATATAATTGTGCATTTTCTAATTATCTGTATAGAGTCTAGTCCTTTCAGTGGTAACCCACTGACCTACAATAGTATTGCCTGAACATTCTGAAAATAAATTTTTACCTTACAGCCAATGCTTCTCCCTTTGGTCAAGTTCACATTGCTTTATAACCATGTGTTTAACTGGGTATTGCTTTGGGAAATCATGTTGTTGATTCAGCAAAAACCACAAGCTCTTTTGTAAGATCTAAAAGGCACTGCAGCAGTCCTATCGTAATGAACTTACATTTGTGGTTTTGCAGCAAATTATCTCATTCCAGTCCCCTGAAAAGATGAGAAAAAAACACCCTAAAAGAATAGTGAGCCAATTACAAAGCTACTTTACACTTCTTAAGATTTAGTAGCACCAAATCTTGCCATTTCTGGAAAAGCATGAAAAGCAGAACGAATATAGACCCATGAAAGGTCTACATTTTGCCTACCTGATGCATCTTACAGCTTCATCAGCTTCTGGTATGTGACCTAGATCATTTTATGTGAGCTAGGGCATGAAGTCAATTGTTTTTCTTCTGTGCTACAGTGCACTGACTGGGCAGTGCAGGAAAGTCTGTAAGTGGCACATATCTCACAAATGCAAAGTAGAGCAGGAGGTGTGGCTAAGTCTTACCTATTTCTGATGCAGAGTCAATGCAGTATTTATATGGCATTGGTTTTCTCCATCAACAAATCTTGCAAAATATCATGGAATTCAAAATTCAACAGAGACACATCATCTACCCTAGAAGCCTACATAATTTCCTGGGAAAATGATATCACAAAAAAAGGAAAGATTCAGTATCATATCATTTTTCCATTGCTCTGAAATTCATGGGCTAAAAATGCCTTAGAAATACATCACATTTTTGTACAAAAGTATGTACAAAGCTCTTCAAACAAGGCTTTTATCTCATTATTTAGCTGAGATGGAAGGGGATATTATTCCCCTCGGTACAAATCTCTCTTTATTCATGTCACACATAGGATTTACCTCTCAAAACTGAAAATGAGGTTCCTTCTAGTGGCTGAAATGCAAGAAATTACCATGTACAGCTTACTGTCAGCATCAGAATCCTTATGATTCACTTCTTTTACTCTCACAAGACATTTTCAATAGAAACACATTTTTGGAATGTACAGATAACTCTTTTAACACAGTGAATGATTTATTATACCATCATGAACTTTTACAGTGCTACTACTGCTTTCAGAGGAAGTTTTATCTTGTATTTCACTTGAATTGTGACTTCACTGAATTTTCTATTCAGAATATTTATTGTAGTTCAGTAAAGCGTGTGGACATATATGCATGTCGCCTACCTTAATATTTTACCCCAATACATTACTGAAGAATGCTGACTACTTTAACTGCACTTTCAAGAATGAATTTCGAGGCGATCAAAACCAAAAACTTTAAGTTGTTTTTCTGAACAAAAAGAGCAGAATTCATGGTCAGACTTTTCATTTTACTGCCTCAATATCCATCAATTAAAACCACTAGGCTCAAGCACAGCATCAGATAAAATAAGCAGCAAATAATGGAAATAGAGCCTTGCCACGGCATCTTTGAAGAAGAGCACCTCAGAATTCACGGTGCTGATTTCGCTCTGTTTGATCTACCAATTATATCTTGCACAAAAGTATTCACATACCCCTGACAAAGCACTCTTCTGTTTGCATTATCTTTGCTGGACTTTCTTAGTACTCTCTGCATTTCATGCTCCTCTGAGAACACAGAATGAAAATTCAGACCTAATTTATTTTACAGCAGTTGAAACAGACCTACTAGTAGGAGCTGGAATAAGAGACACTGGATTGGAATAAAACCAGGACTTCATATTAAAATAGTTTCCTATACATATGTGTGTGTGTACACATGGACCTTTTAAAGCCAACTAACTTGCATAATGATTTTCTATGACCTTTAGTAATTCACCAGCTATGTGTGGGCTGTGCATTCAGCCACAATCCAGCTACGAGCACAAAGAGGAAATAGTGGCACTGTCAAAAATTACAAACAACAAAACTAAATTAATTCCAAAGAACCCTGCTACTACCATTTTGACATAGAAGAAATATCAAATAGCCCTTTCATGCATGCACAGCAGTTAGCCAAGGGGACAAGAGGCTGTGCAGTCTTTGCTTGGGACAGACCTATGGTGTAGCACAAATTTTGAAAATAAATTACATATTCTTCAGTAAACTACAGCTTCTATTACACCACTGAGTTTCTTATGAGTACTCCTAAATAGCTACTGCTCACTGCTTCAGCTTCTTGCGGTCAGTCGAAGCCCTTGCTTCAAAACATGGGAACACTAAATCTGGAATTCAAATACTCTTGAAATCATTGAGAAAATTATGGTGTTTGATTTAGGAAGGAGTCACCACACTTTAAGCCTTCTTTTACCTTTTATCTCCTACACAGGTAAATGATGGCCTTTTCGATTTTAGTTCGCCTTTTTTTTTCCCCTTCCCCACACTTCCTGTCTGTCTTTCTCCCTTAACTTCCCATAACTGAAATACTCAGTCGCATTCCAAAACACAGCTTCACCAAAATGGAGAAGTCTCAGATTTAAACATAACAGCAAAAAGGAAAAAAGAGCTAATGAATTTATTCACTTCTTTATGGCTTAACAATTTGGAACACTTCAGATAATGTTAGATACTTGAGTGTAAAGTACTTTCTTCTTCTTACAGAAGAACCTGAATGAAAATAAAGGCTCTAGAAATTTACACAATGATTCAGAAAAACATTTAGAATAACACTTGGATGCATGATAAAACTCATCCCCTGATCAACCTTAAAAATCTCTCAAACCTAAAGCAAATACAGAAAATCCATTCATTACATTCAATTTTGGTTAAAACAGAAAAAAACACTATCCTGAGATACTTCCTTGAAACTGTAGCAACACCTAACAATACCTAATTTCAGATATTATGCTTAAAATAGCTGGTTACAATGTAGAAACAAGAAAACAGACCTAGTATGCTATCCATAGAAAATATGCCTCTTGTATAATGCTTTGGTGGTATTGCCAGGGAAAAACTTGAAAATATCCAGTAAATATTTTTCACAGTGTTGACAGTTGTTTTTCTGTTCATTAAGTATCCTGCCATTGCTTTGAAAACTGGTTCTGAGCAGAGGCACAGAAAAGTCAATTCACATCATGGGAAACCTTCTACTCCCCTCTACCCTGAAACTCTACAGCAAAGACTTAAAAACTCTTTGTATTGGACAATAGTGTAGAAAGTGACATCTAAATGGCACCATTTCTACAGTCTTTTTTAAATTAGAAAAACTCACTCCTTAGGTCTTATGATGACTAAAGACTGAAAGCAATGCACCACAAAATGTGCATGGGTTTCTCTCCTCTCTGCATGTTGTAAATAAATGACATGCATCAGCTGATACATACAGAAAGACTCTATGAAGCAGAGCAGGTATTGTCTGTATAGTGAGAGGTTCCAGCAGCTTACCAGAATTAACTTGAGTTGGAACTGGCTTCCACTACACTCCTTTAGTAGCCTACAGAAGAACTATTCCTGATAAAAACCTACGAATTATAAGTCCTCTATGACTCCTTAATACTGTGCAGTAAGAAGCTCTACAATTTAACTGTACTTTCCATGCAAAAGTACTTTCTTTTGTTCATTTTAAATCTCTCATTTTTGTTGGACACCCCTTTGTTCCCATATTACAAAATGCAAGTAATTCTTATTCCCTACTCATATTTCTGTACCATCCATATCTTTATATACTACTATACTATTATCATATCTTCTCATGCAGCAATCCTAATCTACTGTGTTTCTCCACACTTACAGGCAGCTTTACAACTTTAACCATTCTCCTTGTCCTTCTTTAAGATTTTATTAGTTTTGCTGTGACCTTTGAGAGACAGGATCATCAGATCTGCACAGAGAATTTGAGAAGCAGACTTGAAAAATGAGGTTGGTTGCTCTCCCCATTCCCTTACTAAGAATTCCTAAGATTTGTCTTTTCTTATTGCCACCAAGCATTCAACTAGAGTTTTCCAAGAAATATCCACAACAAGTGCAAGATATCTTTTCCTCAATGGTAATAACACTTTTAGAATTACTACTGTGTACACAAATGCACATATATTCTGTGCAGAAAAAATATTACAGCAGGAAATGTTTCTGGATAGTCCTGCAATACTAAGAAAACGTAATGCCTGGAGGATGGGGAACCAACACAATTTGTCATACCATCATACCACCTCAGAATTACAACTGAACAATTTGAATTTGTCGTACCATCATACCACCTCAGAATTACAACTGAACATCTACTCATCTCTATGTCCGTTCCCCCTAAAACCATGATTATTCATAAATGTTTTTGACAATATAAAAAGAGGACACACATTTACACATTCGGTGTTTAGCCATTGTCCAAGAAGTCAAGCACATATATGCTCTCACCAGCTAATAGGCAGGTCACCATCAAATGCTTTTCCCACCACATAATATGTGTTGCAGGTGGCGGTTGCACAGCCAGGAATCTGTCACTGCTCTCAGACTGCTCAGAGAGAGCACCTCAGCTCAGAGAGATAAATAAATTGCTTTGTCAGCTGTTACGAATCCTAGAGGGAGTAGGGACTGAAAGACTAATTTACAGCCTGATCCAGAGTATCCCAAGATCACTGGAAGTCACTGCATGTAGTACATGAAATGTTGAGCTTCAGGCCATTATAAGAAAAAACTTAAGACAAAGGCTGCCCTACAGCGCTCAGCCAGAACACTGCCTGTTAATATGTGAGCCTGTGCACATCCATCCTCTGACAGAAGGCTTCTGCATCCAGGTACAGAACTGGGTTTTGTTAGCTTTATATGTATCTTTAATACATCCATCTAAAACCAAGAAGATAACAGTAGCACACATGACAACAGGAATGAGCATGCATATGAGCACGCATAACAAACACTTCACGGATACAGCAGACATGAATACATTTGTTAAGAACATGGGAATATAAAATATATTCTGTAGAAATGCAGGACAATGAAATAATTTCAGACTCCAGGAACTGCAAATAATACAATTCTTCCTTCAAATAAAAATATCTTGGCTACACTTAAATTCATATTTTTCAGAAAACATTGTGAACATCTTTACCTGTCTTAGTGAAATCAAACAGTATATTATGAGGCACCAGAAGTTATTTCCTTGCCAGGTTTTCTATTTGTGTTCTCTGATTGTCTGGGTGTTTTTTTTCATTTGCACTCAATTGAGCACTGCTACATCACCAGCTCTTTTGTACTGACCTGCTCATCTGCTGCAATAGCTTTTTTGTTTTCCAGTTGGTGATTCCATCTCCTAGCATCTATCATCCTGTTTTGGTACTTTATTCAATTTTACGAACCTGCCACTGCAAATTATTTGCACAAATGGAGAGTGATTTCTCTTTACATTAGCTCCCTCTCCTGAAGACTGCCCCAGCAACACGCTCGCAATGCTAGGACAAATGGTGGGGAAAAAACGGCTCAACCACAAACAGGAACTAATGAACTCAAGCACTCAAGGAGAACTACACACTGGCAAAAGTAATACTAATTTTATAAGGTACAGGAAACCAAGAAAGCTTATCTTAGTCCTAGACACCTTGGAAACTTATTTCCTTCACTTACTTTATAATCTGTATTTGCAGCAAATATCATCCATTAGCCATAGTTAATTTAAATAAGGAAAAAGAATAGTTGGATGCTTTATGTTGTTTCAAATAAGTGAAATATTACAAGGCAACAAACAACTACACAGCCTGTTTTTAACATCAAAAAGACGCACAAACCTAACAGGATCTAAAGAATAGACTATATCTAACCATATTGTCTTCAATTTCTGCTCATTAACTGAAGTACCCCTGTTAAATGGCCTTTATATATACTCCATAATTCAAAAAAAACAAAAAAAAATCCAAACAACCAAGCAGCTAATTTAATCCTCCAAGTGGATACTACACAAGTGTCTTGTACTGTAAAGAGATAACAGGAAAAGTGGTTTAGACCCAAGAAGACAAAAAAAAAAAAAAAATTTTTTTCCATAACATTAACTTCTTATACTTCCCAACATCTGTTTCGTACATCTGACATACTTTCCAAGCAGTACAAAAATTCATACTCTAATAAACATAGCTGGAAGTCTGGCAGATACTTTTTATCTTCAGCCAACCTTTTAACCTTAACCAGGTATCGCCCTTATTTTGAGGAGTTTAAAAATACTTTACTCTTTGAAATAACTCTACTTGCTTTAGAAGACTAAATTGCTCCACATACAAAGTTCAGGAAAGCCAGATTCTCTCTCTCTGAGAAATATGATCTGTAGCTATGCTTTGTTCTCTTTATTGAAATAGCATCTCAAGACCTCTGGGTTCAACTGACATGTTGTCCATCAGGGGTCAGCCTGATTCATATGACAAACTGCCAACAATATCCCTGTACTTACTTCAACACTACTTCAAAAAGGAAGATATGGCAAGCAGAAAGAAAAAGTTTTTGTCTTTCAGGGGCTTAATTTTTCAGAGACAACAACAACAGGCTGAAAATGAAGTCAGGGTTTAGAGCTCTATTGCTCGCAGGTGATAATTGCCTACAGGGTTACAGATGCAACTGTATGAAGAAGCACCACCTAGAAGAGCAGTAAATAGGTAGACACAGGCCCAATGGTGGCTCCTATCCAGGGTGGGATGAAAACTGTATAGGTGATGCCCAAAGGGCATGGGGTTTCACTCAGATTCCAAATGCTGTGAGTAAAACACAGTCATTCACAGCTGCATAGTGCCTCTTTCAAGAGAGCTGACACAGTTACAAAGTTAAAATAACTAACTGCATGTATCTCTGGACACTTGGGGCAATCTGTCTCATATCAATATTTAGAAAGCTTATTCATAAAAATCATTATTTTTTAATCTTAATCGCCTCAATCCTACTCAGTGGTTTTCCACCTTTGTGATGTTTTCCAGTGGAGGGATAGGACACTGAAAATTTCACAAATGGCAATACAGCAAACATCACTGGCTCATTTTACCACATTTTCTGAAAGTCCTAGCAGTCACCCAGGGACCTCCAAGAACCTGTGGACAGTTGACTAAAACCTAGTCGTGCAAGTTTTTTTTCAGTTCACAGAAATGACATAGAGGTGACAGCAGCAACTACAGGATGAATGCACTGTTAGCAGCCTAGAATGAACAACAGCAGAAAAAAGAAAAAATTAGAATGAAGTTACAAGAAACACTTTGAAAATCAGATTAAATTAATTTGACATGGGAAAATCTTTCATTTCAGTATTCAGAATATTTGTAGTGAGTCTTCAATGAGTAAATATATTAAAATATATTTTAATGATTATGATTACACAATCACGAGGAATTAATAACACTTATAAATTATATATTTAAATTTTCTGCTTTAAAATATTTATCATAAAGAGGTGTTTGATTGTTTTTCTGAGAGGTGATATTCTCAGGTCTTATACTCACACCCCCTCTTCTTGTCACACTCCTAAAAAAAGTCATGATCCTTCTGCTACTGGGCACTTCAACAAAACTTAAACCAAAAAAAAGTAAAATGAGGATGTTATAATATTTGACAGAATCACTGCTTCTTGATTTTAAGTTGTTTCAGTTGCAACACTTCATTGCATGTAGCAGAGCAGAAATCATTGTTATCAAAGCAAAAGCAGCAAAATCCATAAATGCATACCTGTGCAAATAAAAATTTACAGCAACATCTGCAGAACACAGCCTCTTTCAGAAACTTGTAGATTTAGGGAGTGTGATCAGAGCCACCACAAAAAGCAGCTGATACTCAGGCAGGAGGTAATTTGCACATTTTTAAAATGAGATTTTTCCATACAAACTCTGGAAGTAATAGTCTTAAGAGCAGGTGCACTAAAAGCTTCTGGAGAAATTCCCAGCTCACTGCAGCTTGCAAATGTCCCCAGAGGAATACTCTAAGCAGAAGTGGTTATCCTGGACCACCACATGCAACCCAAGGGCTAGACAGGGCTGTTTATCAGCGCAGAGGAGGCATAATTGCATCCCTGCCTCCTGCTGTCTCCAGTGACGGCAGAGTTTGATGTTCTGCCCACCTATTTTCCAACCAAAGATACACCTTTTAGCTGTGATACCAGTCAAAAATTCAAGCAGATCTGGGGAAAGGGCACATACCATTGCTCTCAGTCTTTAAAATACCAAATACCCAACAGAGAAAATAAAAATTACACATGGGTAGGGGCATGAACCTCTGGCTGTTACATGCAGGCGGTTAGGAGAAGATGCCTATCCAGATTTTGATGATATTACAACATGGAGATTATGTTAATCTCTTCCAGGGTCCACAACAGGAAATCTTGAAGTCACTCATATATTACAAAATAAACTATATTAAATTTACCATCATGTCAATATACAGCTGTTACTGATCACTTGGTAAAATCTAATAGACAATAATAATATAAAAATAATAACAATACTACTTCCCCCTTTAAGAACCTGACATCGTCATTTCACTACCTAGAAATTACTACAATAAATACAAAGATTCATATTTTCTAAGTCCAGAAGGATATCATTATAGCCATCTAGTTTGAGCTCCTGCACCATATTGCTATGAAATGTTATCAAATGACTCTCACATCAAGTCTAGAGCTTCTAGGATTCACCACATGCTCAGCTTCACTGATGCAACATTTATCACTCTCAATATTTCAGAAAGTGTCTTTTGTTCCAGCCTCATTCATTCCTAACTTCAGCTTCTCCATTTTGTAAAGGCTATATCTACAAAAGTATGGAGCTACTTACTACCAGAAATATTGTCTCAAAGTTATTACAGAAAGATTGGTCAAACTTTTATGAAGAGAATATATATTAATTTCTTAGCGTAAGAGAAACAAATGTCAAATCAGCCTTGTAGCTGTTTACTGAACATAGCAACTTTCCCAAATCCTTTATAAAGCTCACAGAATTGAGCCACACCATATTTAAGACTATTTACTGTAAAACAGTGATGCTAATGCTGTTACCCAATATTCTGCTCTCATAGCTGATATGAATCTTTAAGAGCTTATATTTAGAAGTCACAGTAGGTAATGACCCATACCATTTTTTAAATCACAACTCCTCAAAAATACACTTCCATGCTATGCAAGTATGATACACATCCTACATTCCCAGAAACATGAGCTCACATCATTTAAATATGACTGCAGAACAGAAATGATCTTTGCGACACCAGTAAAGTATAGCTAAATATCAGCCCATACTTGCAGAAATCTCCCGATCTCCCATCTGATTTACCTGAAAACAAATTCTTTGTAGAAGAAATTTCATTTGTAGTGTAGAATGATAATGTTAACAATAAGAAATATATAGATAAAAGTTAACTAATTCTTATAAATGCTGCAGTTAAGTTTATTTTATCAGATCCTCGTTATTTGTCTAATCTCGTTGATGTCATCCATACTGAGCTATGAAGAACTTACTACACAGATAAGTAACCCCTTGGTATCAAAAATGCCATTCCCTTTCGGTGAGCAGAGGATATAAGACTAATAGCAAGCTCACGTTTTTATGTAATACTGTAATACTTCTACTTCTTATTGATTCCTCCCCTTCTTTAGTGATATATTAAAAATTATCCATGTCCAACGAAGTTGCATTTGGTCAGTACTCACCCAAAATAAAAATCCTAAGCAGGGTGTTATGTACAGGTAGGCATCTGAATTAGAGAAAACACAAGTCAGTATTTTCCCCACACTATGTCTGGATTTAAGCATATCCACATCTCAAATACTGATTAGCTTCACATTTCAGCAAAAAAAAGCATCCATCAGTCAGAAGGAAACTATGTAAGTGAGATGAATGCCAAAATCACTTTATCCACAGTTCAGAAGGGATGTGAACAGACATTCTCATCTACAGGATGATCAAAGACTTAAAAAACTTCAGAGGTAAGCTTACATGTTCCTAGTTACAACTCAGCAGGTCTGCATATTCTAATTAGGGTACAACACAGGAAAAGGTCAATTTCATAAAATACAAAGAGAATTAACACACAGTGACCTTGCCATTTCCTTTGATTTGATTACATGTACACTGCCAGAGCAAGACTTCATGTACTGCATTTTATTCATATCCACTTTGTCAAACATCTCTTGTAGAAAAAGTGTTAATCCCAAGATGCATTTATTCAGACAGAAAACTTACAAATACAATTGTATGTTAAAGAAGGCCTGGGTGGCTTTTTTCCTGTTGTGTTGTGGTTTTTTTTCTATTTCACTACATCTGTTTCCTACAGACTCTAAATTCATCAGTGTTGTTCAACCATAAGATTAAAATTCCAAATGAACAGTAGTCCTTGCAGTCATATAGCAAACTATACAGCAGCATAGCATGCCTGTGCTTGCTGAAACTTCTCTGCCTAGTTTGTATGGCTGGGTCCCACAAGGCTGGGCTGGCAAAACTCACTCACCCACCCTTAGAAGCAGGACCAAACACAGAGCCGTAGGGACTTGGTGTGGCATCCACTGCCATTTCAGCTTCACAATACAATTCTCTCAGGCAACAAGCAGGCCTCTCCCAAAATGCTGTTGGAAAGGTGACATCTAGCCACCACCCAATCCCAAGGCCAAGAACCGATTCAGAGGTGGGCCACCACAGAGTCTTTTTATTGAATTCAAAGTTCGATTTATTAAATGTGAACATAAGAATACATACTAATAATGAGATTAGAAGGCTTAAGTCATTCCTCCCTCCCTTTGGGCGTGTTGAGGTCTTGTGGCTTTTTTATTATTGGGGGTTGTTGGGGATACAGGCTTGTTTTTAATAACAGCTTCCATGTTTCTTTTTTCAATGACAGGCTTCATAGTGACTATCCATTTCAGGGGACTTAATAAGTTTTGCGAATAGCATTTTTGTCTTTAAAGTCTTAATTTCATGAACAGGGCTCTTCCAAACAGTAGCGTGCTAAGCAATTCTTGCAAGAGCTCTTAGGTAAACTTCGGCGAGTATAACTACACCTCTCCTAGACAGTGTTTTTAAGTCGTGCTGACCACCACTTTCCTAACTCATGGTAGTACAACTGAGAACGGGGCATTTTCCTGGAAAAAATTTGCATTCCTAACAACTGTAGTACTGAAATGCTAACGTTCAAGTGCAGTCTTTTCTCATAAAGAAGTACCAGCAACTACTGAACTCACTGATTACAAAAGAGAAACTAGAAAAGGATATTTCTCCAAAGTATCCCTTTTTCCCTCCCCCTCCCCAAGAATTGTGAAGATACTTCTAATATTTTTTGAGGAAAATAAAGTTGCTGTAGATTTGGGTGTATATGCATACATACATATATAGGTTTGGGTGGTTATAGATAAACATACACATATATATATACACACACATACACAGAGTAATATCACAAGGTAACACCAGCAGTAGCATTATGCTTCTTTAAAGTTTTATGTTAAAATTTTTGGTTTTGTAGTGCTTTGAGATTTGTTTCTGGTATGAATAGGGGTGTTCTTCAGCAATTTGATACCTGAATAGCATGTGGCTTGCAATGAAATGGCCATGTATTCAACAAAATCCAAACATACAGCAAGGATTCACATCTTAAGAGGCTCATTTTCAGGTGCAGCCACAAGATACTTAAGCTTCCAAATAGCCATCAATTTCTGCAAATTACAGTTCAGTACTGCAATGAGTACATTTCAATTCAAGCACTGGTCAGGTGAAGAGAAGTTTGTTTATTTTGGTCTTTTATTTGGGGTTTTGAGGTACAGGAGTTTAAGAGAATTGACTGTCTTTGTACCTAACACCGAGAAGACCCAAAGACAAGCTTTTTCAATTTTCAAGTTATTGGAGTTAATTAGAAAAGGGGGAGAAGGGAGGGGAATCTATTTCCTAAGTTTCATGTAAGCTTGTTCCAAATTTTGTTATGCATTATTCTTCCCTTCAGCCATGATTCAGATTTTGTTTTTTAGCAATCTTCTTATTGTTGCTCTACATTTCTAATAACTCTTGATGCTCTTTTGGGTTATTTAACTATTTTCCTCTGTACTGGATCTATCACAGTTCAGTACCTTCACAGAATTTAATTTATAGTCTACATTTTCTGTGCTATTAACGAACATACTAAACATCAGAATACATACAGCATTATTCCCAGGTTAGGCTTTTCCCAGAGCTCCAGCCTCATCCATTTAGCATTATCCTTTGCTTACAGTTGCCCTGCCAACTCTTACATAACATAGGAGCATCTCTATCACAGTCAATTTGAATCATTTTGTCAAGTAAGATTTCATGAAATTAAGTATCAAATGCTGTGCTGAAGTCCAAATATATTACATTTACTGTATACCTTTCATTCACCAGGTTTGTAGTTCTATCAAAAAAGTTTGATAGGCCTTTCATGCCCTTTTAACTTTAGCATTTTTTAGTCAAAACATATTCACCACAGTGTACTTGCAAAACTCAGAACCACTGTACATGTAAAGCTCAAAAAGAAACAATTTCGTGGTCCCTGAGGTTGAGCAAACACCACTATGCGACCATAGGCTGAAATTCATTTAAATCTCATCTCCCACATAAGATAACTGACCTCTCATCATGATGCAGCACATACACAAATAAAGCTCGGGTGATTAAGCTGCCTCTGATACAATTGTATATAACTCCAAAATCCAAATCAGAGAGCTGTATGCAATCAACTTCAACACTCACTTGGCTCTGCATCCTGTTAATTCTAGACAACAAATGAGTCCTTTAATGAACAAACACACCAGCTACATTTTTTTCCTCCCAAAGCAGACATCATGGCTGCTTCTTAGGTCAAGCCATGAGAAGTGGAAGCAAGACGCAAATTACAAATGGCTGTTTTCATCTGCTGGCCTTTCTTATTCTTGGCTCCAAAATGCATTATATGATAGCAAGGGAATCGCCCTCACTCAGCTTGCACCTGGAGGCTCCTTTGATTCAAAAACAGAGACATACATGCTTATTTTTCAGCCTGTATTTTTCAGCCTGCGAAAACAAGCAGCTACATCCACAGGACAAAGTCAGAGATTAGCTGCTGCTATGAAGGACTTTCACCAATACATCCCCCATCCTGCTCCTCAATTACACCAGTAGAGACCATCTTATTTTAAAAGAATAAAGAGTACTTGCAAAAATAATACAAACCAAAGCTCATCGCTTCCTGAAAACAACCAACTTTCTACATGAGCAAACCGATTTGGTTTTCAAGTCCAATTAAGTGTGAGGCAGATCCCCAGGGTGGGTGAATGAGTAGATTACAGGGTACAGATTACTGACCCTTCAGGCTATGCTTTTCAATAAAAATAATCAAGTAAAATTATCTATGAGAATGCAATACCCCCTCTTTCTCTATAGCACTCTGGGTTATCTGTCCTATTCTGCTGGCCTTTAACTTAATACAGATTCCTCCTAAAACATAGACAGTGAGGCTTGATTAACCACAAACTCAACCAGACCAAGATACTAGACTACTATACTATTTTAATTGCTTTTAATGCCACAAATCTTTCAGTGGCAATTTCTCCTACTACACTGCTCGGCGGGACACATTCGCCCTATCTGAAGAGCTACTAACACATCAACACAGAACAAGGTGAGGCACTCTTCATGGCCTACTTGGCTGCATGGATAGGAGAGAACCCTGCACAGTAATACTCTTGTAATGCTTTAGTGCCATGCTTCCTCACTCTGATTGCGGTTTCTTAGCACACTCAGTGCAAGCATTCATGCAATCAGATACTATTCCACTTGAGCACAGGTGGCAGGCTCCAAATCATGATGTCAGGCTTCCTTAGTCCTCACAGTGATAGGCTATATTTGACATCACTGCAAGTGATTTTCTTTGACAGTGCCAACACAGTACACATTACCCTATGTGCTGCTCACACACCAGGGTGCAGCATGAGGTAGTTTGTTCCTGGCATTCAAAAAGGGCTTTAACTGACTATTCTAAACTAAACATCCAAAATTCTTTTCACAACAGAAACACTCCAATCTGTCTCAAGGATATAATTCCATTTCTTCTCATTTTAAAACACTCACTGACAATGCCTTTAAGTTGTTGAAGTACAAGAGATTAAGACTGAAAACAGCAAAGCATGTTTTCTACACTTGGCATTGACATGAGGGTTGAACAGAAGTGTAAAACTGGGAGTAGAAAATCCTTGTAAACATATTGCCAGTCATGGTGGGGGGAAACAACAAACCACTACCACCCAAACATTTACAAAGGATGTATAGGCTGTATTCAGCAGGATTAGTAATATCACAATTAAACTGTATTTATTATAATTCCCTTACATCACTATGATAATCCCTATTAAATGTCAATCCAAACAATCATTATTTCAAAAGGCTTTAGCATCAGCCTCTGCACATCAGCTGGCTATTGCTAAGCACTTTTGAAAAACTGAGTGCTCAACAGAGAACAAGAAGAATATAGCTTAAGTGAGAATGTTGTAAGCTACAGAGAGAAACAGTATATCCAAAATATCCAAAACAAATGGCTGTCTAGCTAGCTTATACACAAAAGCCGCATTAAAAAAAAAAATAAAGAAAATACAAGGCTTATCCATTAAAGGACTTGAACTTCCTGAAGAGATGCAGCATAGATAGTTAAGACAGAAACAACAGGAAGCTGATCAATGGTCCCCAGCAGCACGGGAGGAAGGAAGTACAAACCCCCCATCATCTTGGTCTTAATCAGAGTTTGGTACGAGTTGGACTGAACCAGCCTGACACCCCCTCACTGGCACAGAGCCACTTCTGTGAATGGAAATGTTGATCTCATTATAGTTTCTAGTAAATTATAGTAGACATGTCAACAGATACCAGCACTACTATGACACAGAATGAAAGGGTTGGAAAGCTCTGGCCCCCACGCAGTCCCTTCTCCCACAGAAAAGTTTCCATCACTCAAAGCAGGTAAATACTGTTAGATATAATAGCAACATAGATACCAACAGACTCATTCCTGGTTTGAGGGCAATCAAAAATTTCTATTAGGAAATTAAACCATGCTAAAGAAATAAATACACTCTTAGAGGTCACTTTATAATTAATGATACTCCAACCCTTTAAAACATTTTGCAGAGTGAAGTTCTCCAAAATAATTATCTCACAGACTTCATTTTATGGCAAACTTGAATTGAGAAGGCTAGTCTGGAATGCCAGCAGTGAGGCTAGTTTATTATGAAGCTTCAGTAGGTGTTTATAACAAGTATTGGCAAAAGCAGGTAACAAAATCCTACACAGCCTTGAGGAAAGAAAGAAAAAAAGAGACAATAAGCAGCAAAAAATTAAGATACTGGCATGTATTTTGCTCCAGAAGCAGAAATTACACAATCAGCTGTCTCTTAATGCTAGCTTTCATACCGACCGTAATGTTACAGACCTCATTCAGATGTCTGAATTATCACATCTAGCTTCCCACAGCCAAGCTCTTCAGTTGCCATTCCATTGGCCTCTTCAGCCTAAGCACAGCTCAACAGTACCACATCCATGACATAGGCATCTCGCCACACTCAACACAGCCCTTTGTGACTTTAACATTCTCCCAAGAGCTCTGAAAAGACTCACCACTGTCACTTTCCCCCAGCAGAGCAGAAGGCATTGCTCAGCTACTTGGGGAGTATGGGTTTATCTACCTTTGCAGAGGCCTGCGCACACAGCTAATAGATTTTATCCAAACCTAAGCCTGCTCAGGACTGGGAACACGCATGGGACACTGGTACTAGCCTACCTTGTAAGGCAGTTAAAAACCAAGCACCAGCTCCTTCCACTGCACACTTGACAACCTTCACCACCCAAATCTTTCCCAGCCCGCCTCACTCCTCTTTCCCAGCCAGCCCCACTCCTCTTTCCCATCATTCTCTTCTGCCTTCATCTCTGCACCCTGGGGTCCCTCCCTCACACACTGCGCCCTCTCCTTCAATATTTGCTCCCTTACTCATCAAAGTTGGCTGGATGCTCACTTTCTTCCCTTCTCAAAAAAGTGATTAGGCTCCACCTTCACACAGAGGAATCAGGAATTTTGCTTTTTCCTCAGAGAAACACAGCTTAAAGCAATTAGCAATCAGCCAAGACTTTACTAAGACTTTCAGTCAAACCTTTGAGAAATTCAAGACAGAGTTTTCCACTGGAATTCTGTTCCTCCTCCACCCTGTGTTAAAAGACTTTCCGCTATTTTGCAATTACAAATAAACCAGAAATAACAAAACTGAAAATATCTTTTTCATTCCACAGGAAATCCTGACATCTCAGATATTTTTTTCTAAATCAGAAGACTAAAACTCTAAGGCTGCTAAGCCATATTTATTTTATGAATGTAAAATAGGAAATCAAAATCTCAAACATGAAATATTAGCTAAATTAGCTTCAAAAAAAAACCCACGTTGTAACAAAAATAAAAGAGTGTAATATTAAAAATAATTACCTATCATCAGAACAGAAATTAAAACATTTCTTCATCAGAAGACAAACATTCCCACAATGGATTTATACTGAAAATACTTTTATCTTCTACCACTGTTATGCAGTCAGAAAGGCAATGCGCATTTTTTATAAGCTTCAAGGTACTGTCCAGATTTCAGGGTACTGTCCAATCCACCCATAACATTACAGTCACTACACTTAAAAATCAATGTCCTTCACCTTGGCCAAATTCAACCTTACCATGATGCAACTGAACACCTAAGCTCTGCACATGTAAACACTGATTTTTGTTTCTAGTGCTTATATCTTAATCCTCCCCATCCAGAGCACTGAGCATGGTATTTCCAAATATTACACAGCAAGAAATTTTAACCCATAACTTCCCACCCACATCCCATATTTCCTGGCTGATGATTTGAACAAGGTATGCTGGAAGTTTGTTGGTCCAGCTTTCTCTATGACTGAAACCAGAATAAAATGCTTTTCAACAGGTAGATATTTTATGTGAAAACTAGCCCTTAATTTTACTACTTCATTGCAGAATTCAAGTTATATACCACTTCTTAGCCATAACAAACTGGACATTTCTGAGAAAAGACTCAAAACAAAACAGCATTTTAGACTCTCTTTCAAAATTTTATTCACTCTTGACCATATCAACCATATCTGAGTTAGAGATCTATCAGAATTAAGTATCTACTTCAAATGACTACAAGGCCGGGTAATGGCTTCCTACCAGTTCCCCAAACACTCAGGCATTCTGGTACTCTCTCCACGTCCTCAGATGATGCTCCTTCGCATAGAGGATCTACTTACAGTTCGGGCAACAAATGACCCTTGAGCTCGAATTAGAGGAAGCTATTGCGTCAAGTAAGTTGCTTCATGACTTGCTAAAGCCTTCTGGCTTCCTTAAAACAGACTGAAGCGCAATAGGCCACAGAGAAAATGACCAAACTTTATCTCTAAGCAATGACAACAACAAAACAGCTTTGCAGTTAAAGAATGAAACCTAAAAATTTTCAGAGTTTCTCTGTCTCATTGTATTTTAGACTGCTCTGGACCTCAAGTCACACAGCAAACCTCTGGTACAAGTCAGTATACAATTTTAATATTTTTAGGTACTATCAATAGGATTCAACAACTCTTGAAGATGCGAATGCACTGCTACCCAGAATACAGATTTGAAAAAAGATTTAAAAAAAAAAAAAAAAAAAAAAAAAAAGCTTCACGAAGTTGTTTGCAATGATCATGAAAAGTTTTTCAGCGAAGGCAATAGCAATGTAAACAAGAACATCTTGTTCGTGGCTGACCCAAAAGACACACATCATTTTTTAATACAGAAATTAATACAAAGTGCTCTCTGTTTAGTAGTAATTCACACTGAACTACAGTCACTTAAAAGGAACAATAAAGAACATGCACATATCCTGCAACTGAATAAACAAATCATTGGGATGGCCATCTGTCCCTTGGCCAGGTCAAAGCTCTGATTCCACCAATATGATTCACAGCAGGAAAGGTTACTCAATGGAGATACAGAGTATATGTGCTGGCAATTCACATCTACAGAATCAGACCCCAGCATTATTTTTGTGAGAAGTATTTACACATACTTACCTAACTGTATACATAAAAATTGCCCCCAGATTTTAAATGATAAACCAGAAGTACAAGACTACAGTAGTTAAAAAAGGCAATTCTGAACAAGTGATATTATTAGATAAAATCCACTGATTTGGAGGGAGGGAGAGAAATAAAGCAGTACTACATACAGAATCTATGGTTTAAAATGTCATTTCAGAAAGATACTAACTATTATCTGATTCCAATTTTATTTTCTATATTTTAATTTGGTTGAATACTTGCTGCGAGTATTGTCTATTTAAAAGCTCATGCAACAATTTCCTAAATATCTCATCTGCAATTTTGCTCTATCACTGAAAATTTCCAGTACTGCAGCCGTTAAGTCTGCTAAGTCTGCCTGCTTTTCTGACCACTTGCAGTTACACACAAAAAAATGTGAACTGCTGAATTTCAGTCCACTTCTGCTCAGTCCTCCACCCCTTTTCTTATTTTTGGGGCTTTAGGTTACATAATAGGCTGTGATATAACATCATAATATGTAATATAACCAGATACAACACAAAAAATAAAATCTTAGAATAGGTACACGGTGTTGCCAAGGACATTCCGTGGATGCTATTTGTTCTGTCATCATGTCTCCACAGGTTACACTATATATTTGATGAAAATACAAAGAATTTTTTTTTTTAATGAGGCTTCACTAGCAGAACTATAATCTCTTCTTCTCTGTTTCTTTAACCCCTGAAGACTTTAATAAGCCTTTCCCACAGAAACTGATTAAAATCCACATCTTTCATATCTTTTGATTACAAGAAATAGCACAAAGTAATTTATAATAAGGTATGCGTAATTATGCTGAAACTAAATTTTAACACACTGTTTCCTTTGATTTATTTATCTGGATGTCCATGAATGAGCACAGTAGGTCATTACATTACATTTAACATCAACAGGAAATCACAGTCCTATATAAGACTTACTGCATGAGAAGTCTAGTACAAGAACAGAACAAGAAATCAACCTGTCCTGGGTTCAGCAGTAGCAGACATTTTTCTCTTTCTTAGTAGCTGGTGCACTGCTGTGTTTTTGACTTTCAGCCTGGGAACAGCACTGATAACACCGATGGTTTCAGTTGCTACTCAGAAATGTTTACTCTGACCAAGGACTTTCTGAGTCTCATGCTCTGCCAGGGAGGAGGGGAAGCTGGGAGGAAGCAGAGAC
>JAOEHY010045914.1:0-17282 GCA_025447955.1 Psilopsiagon aurifrons
AGAGTGTGGAGAGTAAGTTTAGAGGTGTGAGAAAGATCGGGTAGGGACAGGAGCATCTGAGGGTAGGTGTGTGGTTCAGGGTTGCTGAGGGGTCTGGAGCCCCCAGGCTGGGCATAACGAGGGTTTGAGGTTATGGGGCACAAGGGGGAAGGATGGCTGGTGTCTTTTGGGGTGTGTGTGGAAGCAATAGGGAGCAGGCTGTGTGGTGGAGAGAGGAAGAAGGGAGAGTAGTGAGGTAGCGAAGGTGCCCTGCTATGGGGAAGGGGATGTGGGGTAAGAGGAGTGCCAGAAAAAGAAGGTTTTAAGTGCTGGAGGAGAGGGCTTGGGATTTACGTGGTGCTCCTGTGCCTTCTTGGTCTTGTCTGTGGGTTTGTGTGGGCTCTGTAAGACCCCAGGGCCTGTATTGCCTGTCCTTGGGCTTCCTCTGGCTTTTAAGTTCTGCCTTTGCCGTCCCTGGTCTTTGCTAACCCCCTCTCCCATTGTGTGATTAAGCCTTGTGATTTTTCCATGCTGTCTCCCCAGTTCACTGTGTTTGCACAGTGCTAGCTCTGCTTCTTTGCCACTATGATATCCTGAATTTGCTGATCCAATTTAGTATGGTCTACTAGTGTGGGAAGATGTTCTGTCCCTCCAGTGAGGGACCTTCTCTTGGGATCACCAAAGGGAGCTGTGGTTTGGTGGGCAGGCCAGGTGTGTTCTGCTGTGGCTCTTGTCTTGAGATGTACATTATGATCAGAGAACCGAGCTTTATGAAACAAGAGAGTGGGATACAGCCTGGTGATAACTCTTACCAGGAAAGAAAACCATGGAAAAGAAAAGCTTCTCCTAAAAGAAAAGAAAAGCTCTTTCCTTTGCTTTTTGTTCTGTCTAGCAAATTTAGAAGGAGTGAAACATTGTGGAGGGAGTCATGCATGGAATGCTGTTCTCATCTGCTTTATTGCTGCAGGGTTTTTCTCTTAATTTTGGGTGAAATTTTTCTGATGTGGTCCCTGTGAAGGCTAACACAGCTGTTCTTTAACACAAGCAGCATCTCACACACAGTATCAGTGCACTGCACCTTCCAAGGTAAAGCTCCTGGTAGACCTGTCCTGGTAACTTTGTTGAAGCCTCTCTAAATCCATTTCTACTCTTGGCTTTTGCAGTTTCCTAAGACAGAGTGCCACCATTTAATGACAAAACTACTTCCTTTGGTTTAAAACCCATTAAATGGAAGTTGCCTTGGGTGTTCTCTCACGCAGCCCTTGTGAGAAATGAAATAGTCTCTCCATGTTCTTGTTTATGAGTTTATTAGCTTGCTCGGTCTCCCTTTCAGATCCAGGCTATGGTCTGTGAAGTCTGTCTTTGTTCACAAATCTCTCTGAATCACCTCAGTGAGTTTTCCTGGTGCCTCCCAGAGTGCTGGAATGCCCTCTTGCTGAGGGTGGATCAGGATGTGGGGCACTTGTGAGTTTACAGCACTGGCATTTATTTCACGTTCCCCCCCTCTCATACTCTCACTTTGGTCACACAAGCCTGTCTTCAACAGTCAAATGCTTGTCTGCTTTTTCCAGTCCTATTGGTCTCAACTGAGGCCTTTCCACAAGAGCCTCCTCCAGGCTGAACAGGCCCAGCTCTCTCAGCCTGTCTCCAGAGCAGAGGTGCTCCAGCCCTCGGAGCATCTCTGTGGCTTCCTCTGGACTCACTCCAGCAGCTCCATGACCTACTCATGTTGGAGGCTTTGGAGCTGGATGCAGGACTGCACGTGGGGTCTCACCAGAGCAGAGCAGAGAGGGAGAATTCCCTCACTCATCCTGCTGGTCATGCTGTTGGTGATGCTGCTCCACACACATACCTGTTGTCTCATTGTTCAGATGTCGTTTTACAACCCATCTGCCAGCTGTTGCTGGATTTCCTTCTGAGCGATTTCACCTGCAGCTGCTGTCATCTAGCCTGTCAGGTCTTTCCCAAGTCTTCTGTGGTGCTTGTGACAGCCCAAACCCTGGCAGAGGGCATGAGCATTGAGAAGAAGAAAGGATCCTCTCCTGCTGCTGCAAAAAGCTGCTACTGGGGCTTGCAGGAGGGAAGGTGCTGCGCTCTCAGCTGTGTTTCTGTTTGGGGAGCAGGTACTTGAGATGCAACAAGGAGCCTCCTTCAGCTCAGGCATTCTGTACAAACTGCGCCATGTGTTCAGTTTTCCTGGGAAGGTGATGTTTATCTTTTCCCAGATCAGTGAGGAAACATGGGGTAATTAATATCCAGACACGTAAAACCTCAGAGGATGGTCTTGTGCTGTCTCCTTTGCTTACCCGACCTGTCGTGCCACCTTTTATCGATTGACAGCAAATGGGCTTTTACTCAATAAAAAGTGTTTGACTTCTGTGTGTAATTTACATTTGAGAAACATCAGTCACTGCTTGCTTGTACAAAGATTCTTAGAACAGTCTGTAAGCTCTCAACCTCAGTGCACAGCCTTGGTGTCAGCAGAGTTTGCAATGTCAGGGATCTGGTACAGTATCAGAGGGACTGTTTCCTTCCAAAATGTACATAAAATTGCCTTTCAGTAGCAAGACATGAAATTGCAGACTCTGACTTGTTTGCGTATTGAATATTACTTCCTGTTCCGGCAAAAAAAAGTACAGTTTTGGATTGTGTAACCGTTATCTTGGTTTGCAAGCTTTCCTCTCTTCTTTTCTCTTCCCCCAAATATCTTGCAGTAAGCTTACAAGCCCTGAGGGCTGCTGCAGTGGCCAGAGAGCTAAAAGGCTGTGGGTCTCTGAGTTGCCAGCATGGAACTGAAATGTCTGACCCCCTGAGGCTTTACATGATGCTTCTGAGCAGTCAGGGTGTCAGGCTATTTGAATATGTTTTTACTTCTTTGGGATACGTCTCATCCATACAGGCTCAGCCAGGATGTTGGGCTTTTTTTTTTTTCCCTTTGGGCATTTTTACAGTTTCTGTGAGTACTGTTTCTTTTGAGCTCTTCAAAAGAGGCATGAGTAGCACGTTGAAGGAGGTGGTCCTGCCCCTCTGCTCCGCTCTCGTGAGGCACGACTTGCAGTACTGTGTCCAACTCTGGCGTCCCTGATATAAGAAGGACATGGAACTGTTGGAGTGAATCCAGAGGAGGCCACAAAGATAAGGGGGCTGGAGCACCTCCTGTATGAAGACAGGCTGAGAGAGCTGGGGTGTTCAGCCTGGAGAAGAGAAGGCTCCAGGGAGAAGTCATAGCAGCCTTCCAGTATCCGAAGGGTGCCTACAAGGGTGCTGGAGAGGGATTCTTCATCAAGGCTGTAGTGATAGGACAAAGGGTAGTGGGCTAAAACTGACAAGAGGGGAGGTTTAGATGAGATGTGAGGAAGAAGTTCTTCCCTGTGAGGGTGGTGAGGCCCTGGCACAGGCTGCCCAGAGAAGCTGTGGCTGCCCCATCCCTGGCAGTGCTCAAGGCCAGGTTGGATGGGGCTTGGAGCAACCTGGTCTGGTGGAAGTTGTCCCTGCCCGTGGCAGGGGTTGGAGCTGGGTGATATTAGGGTCCTTTCCAAACCAAGCCATTCTGTGATTCTATGAAAGATCATATCTCCCTGTTTTATATGCCCCCAAAAATCTGAAACCAAAGAAAGAAAATCAAAAAACAAACAAACAAAACCCCAGTAAAACAACTCCACAGTGTCCTGTTATCTGGAAGCCATTGGAAAGTCGTGTGGGAGCAACCTTGAAGGTAAGCTTTCTCCTGTGACAGAGGAGAGGAGGTGCACAGGAAGTGCCATAGTCTATTAATATGGCTGTGCATATTTTCTGCCAGCTTATGATATATAAAAAAGCCTTTCTGAAGCTAGTTGTATATGAAACCGGTGCTTAGCTCAAGTTTTCATTGCTGCCTTCTATTAACAGGAAAACCCCACCAAGTTTTTGCAGGGAGCCTTGTGAAAACTCCCACGGTGACGTAGATCTTTTCAAGTTCAAGGTTGGTTTTGTGTGTGTATTTTAGGAAGCAAATAGTTCCAGCTCCTGAGTGAGGTCCTGCTGTGGGGAAAAGTGGGACAGCCTTTTCCTAAGTACACTGCACAGACATCTCCAAAACGAAGGCATTGGGGTTAAGAGCTAAAGAATGGGATTCTTCATATGGCTTTTATTTTGCCAAGGACTTGAATATGGGCAGTAGAAGCTGCGTGAGGGCTGGGGACTGGTCTGTCGCTCGCTCTTTGCCCAAGGGTTCTTGTGCTGATGCTCATGACTGTGCTGAGGCTTATCCTTACAGTATTGTGTGGTAAAGCTCCGCTTATCTTCTGTGTCTTTTTTTTTTTTTTCTTGCCTAATGCTGAAAATCAGATTAAGATGTTCTCTCTGTGTTTCTCAGGAAGACTTTTAATTTTGTTTTTTAGCTGAGGAAAACCTTTAACCCAATTTAAGCTTCAGCTTAGCACGACTGTACTTAGTTTAACAGTTCCTGACTGTCACCTAACTATACACTTTGAAGTAGAAACATAGAATACCAGAATGGTTTGGATTGAAAAGGACATTAAAGCACATCCAGTTCCAACCTCCTGCCATAGGCAGGGACGCCTTCCACCAGACCAGGTTGCTCCAAGCCCCATCCAACCTGGCCTTGAGCACTGCCAGAGATGGGGCAGCCACAGCTTCTCTGGGCAACCTGTGCCAGGGCCTCACCACCCTCTCAGGGAAGAACTTCCTCCTCAGATCTCATCTAAAACAGGAGACCAAGGTCTCCTGAACCTCTTTGAAGGTACCTGCCTGGAGGTGACTCTGTGTTTGCACACACTGAGGTCCTGCCAGTGCTTGCTGGAGCAGTTTGACCAGCAGTGAGATACGCAAAACCATGGGTATTTTCAGGATGGAGACCTTGTGTGCAGAGTTTCAATGGCACTTTGGAGTTAAAATAAGGTGCGCAGCAGCACGTTGTTTCCCGTGAAAAGCTGGCGGCTCTTGCACCACCTCAACTATATAAAATCATTGTCCTACAGATTGGACTGAAGCTTTTGGGGAAATTTATCTGCTTAATGGAGGGTTCAGTCCAAAACGGTGTTTGGAGCAGAAAGGAAGTCCTTGTCCTAGATAAGAAGTCATGAGATAGCTCTGTTGATCCCCACTGGCTGGTGTAAGAGGAGCTGTTGTCCCTTCCTATCTGGAAACAGGAATATTGTTTCAAGTCCTCTTCTTAATCCACAAGAAGCTGTATTTCCATAACCACAGCTTTTCGCTGAGCAAGTTGATAATTAACCGTAGTTACTTGTATTTATGAAATGCTTGTCTGCAGGTTGCCCTTGAAACTGGTTCTCTGGTTCACTCCCATCTGTCCGGTTTGGACTTGGATGAAGTCTTTGCTTGGCTGTGGTATGCGCCAAAGTTTACCTTGCTAAAAATCCTGTTAAAGTTACCATGTAATGTCAGTTCTTCCAGCAGGCACATCCTGTGATGTGGCTGTAAACACCTTGTAAATTGGAGCTTGCATCTGAAGAAAACTGAGGTCTCTGCAAAAGCTCAACTGATTTGGAGTTCTGTCTGTGATATGGAAAACTGTGCTGGTAAAAAAGGGTGGAAGAGGGAAAGGTCACAGGCTCTTTAGTTGGTTCATGTATCCTAGTACAGTGCGTGTGTGTCATCTACAAATGATTTAGGGAGGAATTTTATTTCAGTTAAAAATATGTATATTTAGCGTAGGATTTGATAAGCTTTCCTCTGGATAGTACCAGAGAAGCACAGTAGTAGTGAAATAAAGTAGTATGTATATTATCTTTCTTGCAAGAGTCTAAGTACTTTTCCCACAGCTACTTATTTTTAGCAATAGATATCTGAGTAGAGGAGCTGTTCTCTCGGATGCTGCTTGTAACCTGGGTCTGCTCCTTTGATCCAGCTATTTGAAATAATCTTGTGTGTGGCTGCTATTGAAATGAGAGGAAATACTTCATGGCTGCTGGTGGCGTGACAGGGCCGTGACACATTGCTGCTGTGTTAATTTGGATGACAAGGGAGAGGATGGTGTTCAGAGGAAACTTCCCAAATACGCCTTTGCAAGACTGCAAGCGGAGAGGTTGAAGGCGTGCTGGCTCAGGCTGTCTGATGCTGAATGCAGTTAAAATCTTGGGAGGAGCTTTGCATCCACTTCTGACCTTTTCCTGCCAGTTTCTAGGGTTTCAGGGTGGGTTATTTTTTTCCCCTGTTTCAATAATAGGGCTTGTGGCTGTTGTAAAGACAAAAAGGTAGTGAAGTGCCAATGTGTGCAGGGAGGATTTGGATGGCAGCAGGTTGGAGATGGAGGGGTAAGCAGCAGAGCGGGACTCATCTGATGGAGTGGCTTTGTGCTAGGAAGACGTGGAGTGATCCTTTTTTGTTTTGTTTGGTACTTTAAGGGGCTGCTGTGTCCTGTCCGAGGCTCAGCAGTGCAGGAAGGATGGGCCAGCATGCTTGATACGGCAGGAAGCATGGCGAAGTGGAAATGATGAACTGTGGGGAGATGTAAAGCAAATTGCACTAAGTGGAAGGGAGGGAAGCTTGAGGTACAATACGTGGCCCAGCAGTGTGCACTTGCAGCCCAGAAAGCCAGCTCTGTCCTGGGCTGCATCACCAGCAGCATGACCAGCAGGTCGAGGGAGGGGGTTCTCTGCTGCACTCTTGTGAGATGTGCCCCCTGCAGTCCTTTGTCCAGCTCTAGGGCCTCCAACACAAGGATGTGGAGCTGTTGGAGCTAGCCCAGAGGAGGCCACAAAGATGTTCCAAGTGCTGGAGCACCTTTGCTGTAGCGGTAGACTGAGAGGGATGTTTGAGATGCTGTTCCTTAGGCTAAGACTTGTACAGGCAGATGCTGTAGGCAGCACTAGCTTGACTCAGACCCTCTTTTTCTTACTGCTTGTGCCATTGCCAGCAGGCACTGTTGCCGCTTGTCAGACTGCCAGTGGATCAGCCCAGCAGAAGTTGGCACTTGGAGGCAAAAACCTTTGAAAAGACCATGCCAGATGTTTTCCTCCTTTCAGTACAGAACCACTGTGATATAATAAACCCTGTCAGGAGCGTATCTTGTAAACGGAGGGCTAGCTTTCCTAGGAGAAACCAGCAGAAACTTTGAGATCTGATTTTTCCTGATGCTCATTAATTTTGAGTGACTTCTGCAGCACCATGACGGAGGGTTTTTACATAATTTTTCTCTTTTCAACTGTACCTGTAAAAAAAGATTAAGCACTCATTTTTCAGCCCAAACTAGGCAGTGCTAAAACCTCAGCTCCCTTAATCTACCGCTTGGTAGCCCCAGCTCTGCTGTCTGGGCTGCTTTTTCGCTGAGGCCTTAGAATGGGCTCCGTGGAAATAGTAACTGACACGAAGCCTCTTTTCATCCATTGCTGATAACATGCTCGTGCCGAATGAGTAGGAGCTCCAAAGGGTAATGCAGAGCCGGAGGGATGACTTGTGGTAGCGATACAGATGGTGTGTAAGCTCTCCATTGGGGAAATCTCATTTAGTCTTCAAATGGATAAGCTTGGCTCTATCACTGCTTGTTCTTTATGTTATTTAAATCACCTGTTGTGAGTAGCTTTTTAGTTTTTTAATAGGAGAGCCTTGTTTTTCCAAGGATGCAGTGCTGGAGGGATTGTGTCTTTCCTCCCCAGCTGCTGGCCCCATTGACCGGTTTCATGCTGGGGTGATGGAGGGCTGATACTCTGTAGCTATGAGGCCTCTCCAAGCTTCAGGAAAAGTGTCTGGATATCAAAGATGACTGGTTGTTATTTTGCACCCTACTGAAAGATTCAGTGTGAGCTCAGCTGTTACCAGCTATTAGGGAACTGATTTGGGAGATTTGCTCTGAAGTTTAACTGTGGAAACTGTTTTGATTGGAGCTCCCGCTTTGTTAAACGTTGGAGAACATGCCCAGGAGTCAAATCCACGGGAGAGCAGGCCTGAACCTACAATTCCTGCAGGAATTTCGCTTGGCATCTCCTATTGAAGGAAACATACAATGGTTGTTAGTGGGAAGGCAACATTAGTGTGGTCCTGAGCTCTTCGGCTTTGTAAATTGTGAAACAATTCAAGGTGCTTTTTGTTGAACAGTGTAGTTAAAGGTCAGTTTGAAGCGTTTTCTCCCATGTAAGCCTTTGATTCCCTTTCAGATTCTATTTTTGACGCTTTTAAAAGCTTTTCCTTTATTCAAATTTGGTTCTGTTTCCTTTGACAACTCCCAGCATCCTTTTGGTTTTTGTCCTTTTTTTTTTTTTTAACTGGGGCTCGACATTTGTTTTCCTGGTGCCCTCAGTTCCATAAATACAGCAAATGCAAATCATCCTGCTCCTCAGATCGTCTAGTGTAAAGCATGACCCTGTCAAGGGTAATGTATTTTCATCTGGAAGAAAGTAATTTGAAATACGAGTGCCAACAGGGAAAAGGAGAGCCAGTGTGAACTTTCAGACACGTTCCTTAAGCTGCAAACGTGATGCAGAAATGGGGTTCCAAAGCTGATCTAAGCAGCAAGTGCATTCCTGAGAGGATTTAGCACAGCTACAAAGGATATTGTTAATAAGCAAAAATCAAGTGACCTTTACTATCATGATGGGAGGCAGTGAAGGGCAGCACACCACCTTGAATGTGTGATCCAGGCTGTTAGTGAGGATAATACGAAGCATCTAAAGCCAGAGGGTGTGTGCCAAAAGTTAGGGACAAGCTGAAATGAGAAAATCTGTTCTGTAAGCACCCAAATTTCACCCATTTCTTGCAGCTAACGCAGCTTGTGTGAGCTTGTGCAGCCCTAATGACAAGATATGCTGCTCTTCCTTTAATTTTATTGTCTTTCCTGCCTCTCTTGGGATGCAGCTAGCTGTGCTGAATATGTGGCGGCTTCATGTTGTTCACACTGCTTTGTGTGAAACAGGGCACATAGGTGAACAACAGGAATGCCTGTGGGTCTGTGGAGAAACTGGTGCTTGGCCCTGGCCTGTGCTGTAAAAATCCAGGTGCTTGGGACTGCTGGGGATTTTGTGCCATGGCAATAGAGGCACCTAAAAAGAAGCAAAAAGTGGGTGCCTTGTTTCTGGTATTAGATATAATAAATATTATCTGGCTTTTAGGTATATAAAATAATACCAGAGAACAATAAATCAAATAATGAGACCTCTGCTTTGAAATACCATGAAACCAGCACTGTGAAGTATAAAGTGGCATAATAAGCATCCTTTGTCTGTAGCCTTTGTATTTCCAAGGGAGACAAGCAGATGGTTGTGCTGTTGGCTTCTGTGGACAGGCTTGTGGTAGGCATGTATTGCCCATATAATACAGAGCATGTTACATGTGTATCTGTTACGAGTTCCTGCATTGAGATTCCACCTTCTCCATCCTTTCAGCCTTCTCTTTCTTCACTTCTGAAGTGGGTGGTGTAATACTTTTTCCTGTCACTTAGGGAGGAACGGTTGTATGGCAAAAAGTCCTCGCTGAGGTAGTATTTAGCATTTAGACTCATAGACAGACCTTATTGTGCAGCTGTGTTCTCGATGTACGGGCTTTCTTTGTCCTTTTGCACTTGGCTTTGCTGTTCTTAAATTCTGGGACAGCGTTTGATTGCTGCAGCTAAATAACAGGATCCACTATTAGGTAATTTCTCAGTGGAAGGCCTAGGTTCTCCTCTTCTTTTAAAACAGACTACCTGGAGGTTCAAGGGGATGCTGCTCATTTTCCAAAAGTGTCTGTCAGCAGAACCAAGGAGATCATCAGGTAGGAGGCAGCTGCTGATGTGGGAACTCACCTCAGCAGGGGAGGTGCCTTTCTCTGCACCAAGCCTTCATAATGCAATAACCTAACAAGTGTAATAGCTGCATAGCTGTTCCTCACGCTTCGTTGGCCAAAAAGCCCTGAACAAGGCCAAAAAAGGCAGGAACCTGTGAGGCTTGTACATCCATTGACCTGTGTTTGTGTGGCGAGGAAGGGAATCCCACCTGCTCCTTCACTCTGCATCCCTGCACCAGCACTAAAGCTTTTGTGGCTGTATCATGCATCACATTGGAGGAAAAAATGGCTTTGGCTGCAGCCCAACCTTTTGTTTAATGTTGCTTTCACTGTGCAGCCAGATCTCTTCCCTGCTCCTCCACGCCTGCCTGTGCTGGCAAGAGAGGTGGGAGGGGGAGGAAGGGTGCAAAGCTGCTTGTTTCCTTTGCAGTGCAGCTCTGTGCTGTGTTTTCCTGCCATTGCTGTGGACAAGGAGCCTTTCTGCCTGGTTTTCCAGGCTGTCTGGAAGAATCAGTCAATCTGCAAACACTGGTGGACTCTGACCGAAGCCTCTCTCCTGTTGAAGAGCGGCCGGTGTGTGGCCTGGCAGCTTGGCTTGCTGCTGCCCTCAGTTTTGTTCTTTTCTGCTTGTTTTTTATCTTGGTGGAGCAAAGCAGCCTTGCGTTCCTGAAAGCAAAGTACCAAGTGGCTGAGAAAACAGTTGCTGTGGAAACAGACTGTATTAAAGTTATTACAGTGAGAATAAAACACACACTTTAGGGCTACAAAGGCTTCATTCCTATTCAGGCTTTATTAGGAAAGTAATAAACCATCGCAGTGGTGCTCAAGTGGCTGGAGGTGGAAGCCTGCAGACAAAATGATGATGCTTCCATCAGTGACTTGCAAATATGTGCTCAGTGGGCAGCCAGGAGCAGTTGGTCATGTAACCTTGAGAAAGATTCCTTGAGACTCTTCTCTCTGGTGTCACCCATTGCTCACTTTGAGACAACAAGGTTCTCCAGAGCTGTGTTGGTGTGTTGCAGGATCTGGGGTGATGAGGAGGATGGGATCGAGGGTTGTTAATTTGGATCCAGAGTTTGCTGGAGATGCGGGTTTTTCTTGATGCCTGTAGTGAGGTCCCAGCTCCAGTGTTGTGTTGGTTGATTGGTACCCACAGGGGAATCTGTTGACAATAAAATGTGAAGAGCGTTATATTCTTAAGCTCTCATTTTGTCTTGTGGGCTGCTTTGACTTGGAAGCTAATTGCGTGAAATACGTGTTTTGTTTTCTTTTTTGTTTAAGCTCTGGAAACCTTTTGTGACCGTGTAGTTAGGAAAAAGGCTGGAAAATAAGGTAATAGAGGAGTGCCAAAATATCATTACTTAAACCAGTGCTCTGCTCAACACAAAAGGTGAAACCTAAAAGTGGAGGTTTCGGGTGAATCACATTTAGGCTGTGATTGCTGATGGCAGTTCTGTGAAATAAGGAGCTGTTCTTGTTTCTTTAGAAAGGTGGGTCTCTTTGTTTCCTCTAAGGATGTACACATTTGGTGGTTATAGTCAAGGCTCAAATTTGTGTCTGCTCATTCACAGCTCCCTGCCATAATCACTGGAAACAGTGACAGTCACAGCTGTCTCCTCCATGTGCGCTTTGACAGGTTTTATGCAAGGGAGCCAAATAAACGCGAGTATTTTGCTTCAGCTGTAGTTCCCAAGATGCTGCCACACAGACATAAGCCAGCGCTTCCAGGGAAGACAGTGGTGCTGCTTTTGCTGCTGTCTCTGCCCTTCCTCTGGTGAGCTGAGGTTAAAATAAATCCAGCCAGGTTACATGAGCCCTGCAGGAAAAAGGAAGCACTTGGTTTCTCTCTGCTTCAATTCCTGGTTCACAGAGAGGCCTTGTGAACAGGAGGGGTGGGAGAAGGGTGGCCAGACTCTGGTTTAAGCGCTGGCTTTTATGTATGTGTGAATCTGTGGTGCTGGGCTGGAGTTGAACAACCTTTCACACCCACCTGAGTGGATCGTACTGTGGCCGCAACCTGTCTTGTAGCTGCCTGCACTGGCTTGCATTTGACCCTGCTGTGAACTGGTTCAGGAAGCTAACTGGCTTTTATTTTACTTCTTTCCCCCTTTGGTTGGTTGGTTTGGTTTAATTTTTGTGGGAGGGCGAGTCCTTGAAGTGGTTTCCTATGGGGCGAGGTGAGCGCTGGCAATGGGCAGGTGTGGCTGATGGTGATGGACAGAGGATGAAGATGTAGCTGGGCTCTGACATGGTCACCTTGGATGGGGCAGGTGGCAGGATCGCAGTGCCAGCGAGGCCAGCCCAAAGTAGGCTGCTCATGGGGCCAGGGCTGCGGCTGACAGACTGGGAGGCTAGGTGAGAGGTGCTTATTTTTAAGCTTGTGACAACCAGCACCCAGGTATAAATAATGGAGTGTGATGGGATTATTTTGAGTAAAAGCACATTGAGCTGGCACAGAGGCATCCGGGATAATAATAGAATCAGGGAATGGTTTGGGATGGAAAGGACCGTAAGGCCCATCTATTTCCAGTGCCCTGCCATGGGCAGGGACACCTTCCACCAGACCAGGTTGCTCCAAGCCCCATCCAACTTGGCCTTGAACACTGCCAGGGATGGGGCAGCCACAGCTTCAGCACCCTCACAGGGGAAGAACTTCTTCCTCAGATCCCATCTAAACCTCCCCTCTGTCTGTTTAAAGCCATTCCCCCTTGTCCTGTCCCAACATGCCTTTGTCAAAAGCAGCTCCAATTAAATCAGTTAAATGGTTGATTTATTGACTTTGAAAAGCACTTTAAACAGGTGTACCTGCAAGTTCTCTCTGTGATGCAGTGCTCTGTTCACCCTTGGGAGATGCTGGCCTCCCCCAAACTTGCTTTTCTTCAGTGCACCCATCTATGTTACTCTGATAGATAAAGTGCAGCAGGAAGCTGCCTGCCTGCTGTGAGTCAGGCAGGGACCTGCAGAGCTGCTGAGAGCTGGGGGAATCCCTCCTGTCCTGCAACCAGCAGCAATTAGTAACCAGTGGCACAAAAGCTTTTCAGTCCCTAACGCTCGCCTGTCCAAAAGACGGTGGTTGGAGAATGACATAATTGACCTCGTCAGCAAAGTGCATCAAATGTTGTGAGGTCAGGATTATTCAGCACAGGCGCTGAGCAGATGGACGGCTAAAACATTTTGTTCCGCACCATTTGAGTGTTAATCAGGCTGTGCTTGGTCCTGGGAGTCCCTCTGTGTTCGTTCCCTCTTGAAGTCTCACACTTGATGCAGGTGGAAAAGGACACTTCCTTCTTTCCCATCTAATTTCTGCTTTGTTGTGGGTGTGTGAGGAATTTGGAGACAAGGCTGGCAAAAGCTGCATTGTGCTTTTTTTTTTTTTTGAGGAAAGGTTCAGGGCTTCTTTCCTCTACCCACAACAACATTACTCTCCTTTCTGCCCTGGAGCTTTTCAAGAGAGGTGGAAATTAGACCTGTCTGTGGGACAGCATGTCTGTTGGAGCTGTGGTGTGTATCGTGTGGGTGTGTGCTGCTGGGCTTGTTCAGCCTGGAGAAGAGAAGGCTCCAAGGAGAACTTAGGGCAGCTTCCAGTCCCTAAAGGGACCAACAAGGAAGCTGGAGAGGGGCTTTTGACAAGGACAGGTAGGGACAGGACAAGGGGGAATGGCTTTAAACTCATATAAGGGAGATTGAGATGGGATCTGAGGAGGAAGTTCTTCCCTGTGAGGGTGGTGAGGCCCTGGCACAGGTTGCCCAGAGAAGCTGTGGCTGCCCTATCCCTGTCAGTGTTCAAGGCCAGGTTGGATGGGGCTTGAAGCAATCTGGTGGAAGGTGTCCCTGCCCACAGCAGGGGGTTGGAACTGGATGAGCTCTGAGTTTCCTTCCAACCCTGACCATCTTAGGATTCTATGTCTGAACTCATCCTGCTTCATACAGCGAGGCACTGCTACTTCTCTTACGAAGGGAGACACCACTGTGTGAGCATTCAGACCATAATGCTCTTTCCTGGAGGTACACGCAGCAGTTCTGCCCATGGCACTATGGAATTTCTCTGGGCAGTTTCTCAAGGAGGCAAGTAGTCGAGCTTCTTGGTGACCTCTTATTGAAGAGCCCTGAATGCTGCCTCCCATTAGATGTTTCCTCTGTTCAGCCCATTTTCCATTTTGGATACTTATGCTAAATTACCATACTGTTTGTCACTGCTGTGTTCTCTGTTGGGTCCATTGTCTGAATTGCTGGTGTGCTGCTACCACACTGCAGGTGTTTCAGCATCTCAGGGGATGCCCGAATGAGCAAATAAACATTCATAAGGGTTGTCAGAGGCTTTAAAGAAAAAAAAAATAAAAAAGAGACACTTGTATTTGGTGTTTTTCAGAAAAAGTAATGCAAAGCTCATCTTTTGAGCACTTTGTCATCTTCTTCTGTATGTTTCAGGCTCTTTGCAAAAGTGAAATGATACTGTTCTGCTCTGAAATTAGTATGAAGTGGGTCAGGACTTTGGGGTTCCAGCGCCAGGCAGAGGTCTTTGTTATTGCTCAGTTTGAGGAGCTAAAGATACAAAGTTTGATTGGAAATACTTGTCCTTAGCCAGAAAACATTAGGCCCTGAGCTGAATTTTCAACCCAATGCTGAAATGTTAACTGAAGCTCTGTAGGTGCTTTGGGTAGATGTAGGTGGATTGATGCTGCCCCTCTCCTGCTGTTGGAAGGAGAGAAATAGGGGTTTTTTATATCCAAAATAGTGTGGCCAGCAAGACTAGGTTAGTGACTGTCCCCCGGTACTCAGCACTGGTGAGGCTGCACCTTGAATACTGTGTTCGGTTTTGGGCCCCAAACTATAAGAAAGACATTAAGGGGCTGCAGTATACCCAAAGAAGAGGAAAGAGCTGGTGAAAGGTCTGGAACACAGGTCTTGGGAGGAGTGGCTGAGGGAACTGAGGTATTTTGGCCTGGAAGAAGAGAAGGCTCCCAGGGGACCTTATCACTCTCTACACTATCTAAAAGGAGATTGTAGCACACTGTCTAAAAGGAGATTGTAGCTAGGGGCAGTTGGTCTCCTCTCACAAGTAACACAGGATAGTACAAGGGGAAATGGCCTCAAGTTGCACCAGGGCTTGTTTAGATTGGATATTGAGAAATAAGTCTTCACCAAAAGTGTTGTCAAGCATTGGAACAGGCTGCCCGGGGAAGCAGCGGAGTCACCAGTCCTGGTGGTATTTAAAAGACGTGTAGACGTGGCACTTAGGGATGTGGTTTAGTGGTGGCCTTGACAGTGCTCATTAATGGTTAGGCTCAATGATCTCAATGGTCTTTTCCAACCTAAATGATTCTATGATCCACCACAGCCCAGTGGAGGTTTGCAGCATATGGAGAAGGAAAGGTTCAAAGGAGGATTTGTGTCTGTGTTTCTGTGAGGAACTGTTTTGTTTTTCAGTTAAGCCTTTTGTTCTTGGCTGGTTTGGCGCATGTCTTGGAGTCCCCTGTGGCCATAACCTTGGGTGAATCATGGAAAAGAAACTGCAGTTGTTAATGCCACCTCTCCCAGTGACGAACAGTCACTTTGGTCTGAACTGTAGTTGCACCGTCTGTGAAACTGTTGAGCCTGTGTGTTCATTTAGCCTCATGGCATCCCTCTGTTGAGCCTGTGTGTTCATTTAGCCTCATGGCATCCCTCTCGGGTGGTTTCGAACCATCCCAATTTCACTATGGGGAAATTAAAATCTCGTTGCTGAAATAATGTATGTTGTAAAAAGCCCGAATGAATGGCTGTGTGCTCCTGGGCCATTCATTTGCTACATGAACGTAAGGTTGCTGTTAGTTGTAGAGGAATTTATTTGTGAAGTTTAGTTCCCTCGTAGCCTCCAAGCAAGTAACTTAAAATACTCATGAAGACTGGATGGGCTTGGTGATCTCCATCAGTACACAGGTTTCCCCAGCATCTTTCTGCCTGGGAGAACAAAGTGGAATGCAAAAAAGCAGCAGAAGATCATAGAATCCTAGGATAGTTTGGGTTGGAAAGGACACGGTTGGTTTCTGGGCTGCAAGCACACACTGCCAGGTCATGGGGAACTTCTCATGGACCAACACCCCCAGGACCTTCTCCTCAGGGTTGCTCTCAATCCAGTCTCCCCCAGCCTGTGCTTGTGCTTGGGATTGCTCTGACCCATGTGCGTGACTTTGCACTTGGCCATGTTGAAGTTCATGAGGTTGGCACTGTCCCACCTTTGCAGCCTGTCCAGGTCCCTCTGGATGACATCTCTTCCCTCCAGCCTGTTGACTGCACCTCACAGCTCGGTGTTATCAACAGACTTGCTGAGGGTGCACAATCCCACTGTCCATGTTCCCCGCAGAGTTGTTGAAGTCTGTGGCCCGTAGCTGGAGAGCAGCAGCCGTGCTGTGTTACGGCTGGCTGGCGTTGCTTTTCAATGGGCTCGTTTGTTTAGTTTATGAATAGGAAAAAGAGACCTCCAGAAAATAGGTTAATAATCAGCTCCAAAAATGCAGTTGGGTTTGCCTGGTGCCCAAGCAGCGCTGCTTAATTAGTGCATGTGAAGCTGTGATTTACATTTGTGAATCTCTCAGTAGTTTATCTAATTTTTCATATATATATATATATATGAATATGGTACTGGGAGGATTCAAGTGTGGAGCTTGTTGGCTGCAGCAAACCGTTAACCTTTCAGCAATGTCCTGGTGTATAAACACCAGCCTGGTTATAGTCTTTCTCTTTTTGTTTTTTCCTTCCTCAGAGAAATGAAACTGTCCATGTGTAGCATTTGGTTTTGTTTCTGCTTTTATCTGAGAGCCACAGGAGTGACATATTAACTTGCTGAAAGGCTTTCAAACTCCAGCCAAGCCAGCCTGCCCTCTCTTCCCTCCCGCCCCAGAGGAGAACAAGGAGTGGAACACTGTCCCTGTCTGCAGTGGTGGCTTTTCAGCTCAAGTATGACTAACAGGTGGATTTTTTTCCAAAGCTGTGTTTTATTCTTTCCTGAATAGCAAAACAGAATTATGTGACTTAGCGAAGATACGATGGGAGTTAAAGCAGGCACACTGTTTCTCTGGCACAAACAGAATTCATTCTGGAGTTAAAGCCCCTTTTTTGGTAGAGAATCAACTGATTCCCGAGTGTTGTGTCCTGTAAATCAACAGCTTGTACTGGAGGATGGGATGACTTTTGCAAGCACATAAACCTGTCAAATTCAAATAAAGGAGTTTTGTTGTTGGGAGAACAAGCTGTAAGGGTCTGCTCTGCCTGCTGCCAGCTGCACTTTTGCAGGAGGGCTGGCTGTACCTTCTCGGAAGTGCCAGTGCTCAGACTGCAGCCTGCAAACCCCCCAAAATTTTCCATTGCTGATAACAGTAGTGGTTTTAGTGGGTGTTGCGGAGTGACACTTTACTGCCCATCTTCAAGCACGATTTGTCCTGCCGTTTCAAGGATGGATAGTCATAGAATCCTGGAATGGTTTGTGTAAGAAGGAACCTCAAAGCCCATCCAGTTCCAACCCCCTAGCAAGGACAGGGACACCTTCCACCAGACCAGGTTGCTCCAAGCCCCATCCAACCTGGCCTTGAACACTGCCAGGGATGGGG
>JAOEHY010045917.1:0-16482 GCA_025447955.1 Psilopsiagon aurifrons
GGGGGGGGCGGGGGTGTGGGGGAATGGTGATGGAGGGGGATGGAGAGTTTTGGTATGGAGCTGGGTTTTAGTTTTTGTTAGAGAGGGTTGTCTGGGGGGGGGTTGAGAAGGTGGGAAGATTTGGTGATTTGTTTGGTTGTTTTAACTTTTTCTCCAGAAGCTTTGCATATAGACTTCTGATATTAACACAGCTCTAACAGATGATCTGTCAAAGCTTTTCTTTCAACAAGAAACAAAAAATAGGGGCTTTATACAGAAGAATTCTTCCAAAATAATTTGAAGATCCTAGTATTCAAATGCTTAAAAGTATTTAAGTTTCACACAATCACAGGAACACAAGCGTATTAAGTTTCTGAATTTTAATCAATGCAGAAATAAAGTATTTAGAAAGAGAATCACTTGCTTTAGAGGTTAAACCTCAGGTAACATTCATTTTGAAAACTATGTTTTAATAAGTAACACAGAAGAATACTTCAGCATACTTGCTGGAAAAGTCAGTGGTATCAAACAGAGGTGAAACTTGCATAGTACTTAATTATAGTAACTAAGGCAGATCATTTTCATACAGATCACAAAAATTTGATTATACGTCTTTCAGAATGAAGCACAACTACCATGTTCTTTGGGGAAGTAGGCAGGAGAGTTTAAATAATTTTTCAATTTATCCTGAAGTAGCAATTTGCAAATTCTCCTGAGCACCATTTCCAGAGTCACAACTGAACAGTTTGAGCTGAAGCCAGTCTTTTCCTTTGTAACAGTAGAGTTCAGCTTGCAACACTATCAAAAATAAAAGAACTGTAAGCTAATTGCTGGCAAGTATGACGCAAGCAGTTTCCTAGGTAACAGCCCAAGTTGCTGAAGTGCCTGATCCAGCATTTCCTCATCTGTTTGCACTCACACCAGCAGTCTGACAATGTAGTCACTGCATCCTGTTTCACTCAGCAGCCAGCGAAACATACTGAGCTTAACCCTTGACTAACATCTTTGCAGTTAACCTGCCCTTATCTATAAATTAACTTTTACAGTGAAGTTTTGTGTACGCACTTTTAATTTTCTCACAACTTCGCAGTAGCTCTCTAGCTCTCTACACTGCATTTTCTTTTTAATTGAGGAAAACATAGAAAGAAAATATCTTCTAAAATTAAAATATATGTAACAGATCTTTTAATTTGCATCTGTGCTACTGAAAGTTTCTGCCACAAATTAAACTTACAAACAAACAAAAAAAACCCCTAAAACAACTAGTCACCTGCAGATTTAAAAAAAAAAAAAAAAAAAATGGAATTATCTGTAGCTCTGATTTAACTTTGCAGAATTTTCCTGATTTTTTGCTCTAGCCAAAGTAAATTAGATACAAACATAAAGAGGATCTATCAAACTACTTGTCATTCACTTCAAATAGATGTGTATACATATATAAGTAGAAAGCATGCTTTAATAACGTATCACAAACCAGTTACTGCATACACTAAGGAAAACAAAAATCTCATTTTGAGATAAAAAGATGTGGAGAGCATGGATTTCATCACTGAGCTTTCTTGCAGGGAAACTGCAGATTCTAGAGCAAATTAAAAAAAGTTATCAAACATTAATTTAAAAAGAAAAATGCAAATGATGCCCTTTCTCTAAATATATTGCACAAAAAATGATTTTATGGGTTATTTTAAAATATTGATCTGAGTTTGGTCATTTCAGAACATGAATAAACATGAAACAAACTATTTCCAGCACAGAGCTTTTATGTGCTGACAGCAGTGCTTATCTGGTATAAAACACGAATGTTTTCTGTACTATGGAATGATTGTGGGGCACAAATAAAGCAAAAAGGCAAGATGATTATTTTGCTTAAAAATTCTGGGCAATGTTTTACCAAGGCAAAACGCACATGAAATTTACAGCTGAAAAGAGTCTGCCACCTTTACTGACAGATCTACGCGGTGCAACTTTTAGCGGGAAATCCCCTAAAGTGTTCTGAAAGACAGATGACAGCCAAGACAACCCATCACAGCAGCTTCCAGACCACTAAAGAGAACTAGGCATCAAAAATGTGAAGGTGTAAATAAGAGGTGATGTTAGGAACTTCTCAGAAAAGCTTACAAACTCAGGATGCCAGTTAGAACTGCTCTAAAAGGAGATCTAAGCCAGCCCTGATTTTCCGATAACTGTAAGGCTCATTCTTTCAAATACGCCACGGATTCTCCAGTTTCTTGTGAAGCCTTCTTGGTCAAATCTAGTATCATAACTTATCCATATTCCAAAACACAAAATATGAGGGTTTAGGCCAAGAGGCTGGGGGGTCCATACAAACGACTGGCCTGAGTTAAAACTCAAAAAAACAGCATGCAGGTAGGCACCGGCAATTACACATATGCAGAAAGTAAGAAATAAAAAATAGGGCTACGTGTTTATACAATATGGCTGATGCTCTAGCTTAGTCAGCAATTAACTACTTGTTAGCATCTCAGTGATGTTTTTCTATAAATGCAGATGTTCGCATCAGCAGGCTTTTCTACTCTATTAGCAGTTTCCCTCTGCATCACTTCCTCCCATACACCTGCATTCCTCTTTGTTCTTATGTTGCAGGAGGCATATAGTAGGTAGGAGGGCAGAGAAAAAGAAGTGTTGTCTTCACCAATAGACTATTTTCCTCAAATGAATGGAAAGCCAACTCAGGGGGAAAATAAATAAATAAATAAATACATACAGAAATAAATAGCCTAGTATGTGGTCATGTAAATTCCAGAAAGAGACCAGGAAGTTTCACGGACGAAGAAGCAATGATAGGCAGAAAAACTGCAATGTCATAAGGCATGTTGTGGAACCCAAATAGCACTCTACGGGAAGGAAGAAAACCAGCACAGTGTAATGAGACTATTGTTGCAGTGTTATGCTGGGTTAAGAGATTCCCACCTCAACTCTATTCAGCGATGGATCAGGGAGTTGAGAGAAATCATGAGCCACATGGCAGTTTTAGGTTATGGGACCCAAAGTTCAGACAGGTTCTCCAAAACTGAAACATAAAATGGTTGCTGAGGACACCTTTGAAAAAAATGAGCTTTTAGATGCCTGGATGAGAACCAAGTGGAAGAGCATTCATATACAGGTTCTGTCAGAGACCACTAACAAATTCTTAGATCTAAATATGAGCACAGGCACCAAGTGACAACCATTTCAGTTAAGTAACTGATGTCTAACAACACCATTTTGCACAGAAGGCTAGCCTCTATAGGGCTTGGAAGTCTACCCAAATACTGATGGTTGAGTATTTTTTCAATGCTCAGAATTGTAATCTGTCTTATAACAATCCACCAACTACAGAATCCACCATCACAACACACAGTTTTTCTCCAGCTGCCTCCTCCTATACGCTGACTGGGACACAAGAAGAAAAACACAGCTCTGTTCACCAAGCTAGACAACTCCCACATGATGCTCATGACAAGAGAGATGCAAGGAACTCAGTGCTCTTTTTTGACTCTGGCTTTTCTTGGCTTAGCCCTCTTCCTGAAATCTGCAGGGGTATCACTGCGTAACATCTCAAAAAGTGAAGCACAGCTGATGGAAAGAAAAAGATGGACCTGGGACAGAGCTGGTAATCTAACAGACAAGGTGAGTCAAAGTATTACTTTGATATTGGAAATAAATATCAAAATTTAAAAAATAAAAATGAAAAAAATAATCTGAAGAAGTCCAGTTAAACTTGCTTGCTCTTGGAAATAAATAAAGCTCAAACTGCCTCTGCTCTTACTGACCCTGTTACAACTCACCCTGTAATCAGAATGAAATGCCTCAATTAAATTTGTACATTTTTGTACATTTGAACATCAGTATTATAAGGATCAGGCAAAACTTTCTTATAGCTCTCAAACAACCCAGGAAGGTACATTGCCAAATACAAATCCTCTAATTCTTTCCCTCGTTTTGAATGGAGAAGTAAAAGGGAGTAAAATGTTCAGCATTTACTGAGGCATGGTTCATTCCCTCTTAGCACTGGTCAGTCAACTACTTTGGCTACAACTGCAGCACTTGAGCAAATACTACTCCTATTTTCTCTCTCATCACTTGTTTACAATAGGGAAGAGTAAGGCAAAACATAAACAAGATGGCTAATGGCTTACTTTTCTAAGAAAACAAACCAAAACAAAACCAACCAACTAAAAAAAAAAAACAACCCACCACCTAGAAAACCTTTGTCCCCTCTATCCAGGAAATAAACAGAAGGCTGCTTGCAGCTTTGAAACTAGGGAAGACATACAGATTCTCTTTCGGCAGCAAGGAATAACCTACTAACTACAAAAGCCTACAAACACATTTCTTAAAATAAATTTGCAATTGCGCCTATGCAGAATGAGGCTGGTGAGTAAGTGCCTTGCATCTAACTCGCAGAACTAAAACAACATAGTGAGAAAACAAAACAAAGAACTTTATAATACTGTATAGTATCAAGGTAAAAGATAAAAGTCTGTATAGTGTGACACACCTTTTCAAAAGCAGTCTAGTTGTGTGTAATTTTTAAATAATGGACATTCACATGGTACTGAAGTAAGAGATTCTAGGAACATTTTTATGCTGTAAATGCAAAGACCTGTTTATTCTACTTTACAAAACATATGTTACTAGATATTCTACACTTTTTAAAACAATAATTTGATTGCTAGGTTTCTAAAGAAAAATAACTGTTTCCAGTCAGACCATTTTTATGCCTTTGCTGAAAGATACCTGTACTTTTGGACCAAACTAGGTTACTGATCTTGTAACAGGTAAAAAGAGAAAGAACACACTGATAGGAAGAGGTGGTAAAATTATGGTAAAAATAAGAATATATAAGGACAGAATAGAGAAAGATTATATTTAAAAAAAGAAAAAAAACACACACAAGCAAGTAAGCAATTTATTACTAAACATTAATCTCCTGTGAAATTATTTTTCTTGTCCTTTCAAGGCCGAAATGATTAAAAATTAAGACATGCTTTCTAAAGGCACACCAACCCTGTCCATCACCAGTCAGATGAAAGGAACACAGCTTTAAGAATGTATTCATCGGAGATTGTTAACGCTTGCTACTAGAGAACTAAAGTTATAAATTACATTAAACCCTGTGAATATTTAAACAAGTAAGGACTATAATCTCGATCCTTAAATGCTGTAAAACACATGTTCTTTTCCACTTGAAAGCTTAAGTGCTCTGCTGACTCTAGGGAGCTTCCTACTAGAATAAATGTTAAGACAAGTATAGAAGACTTACCAATCTTTAGCAATGAGATTCTAACTAGCAACTGGTCTTATACAAGAAAAAATACACAAGGGTAACTATGTAACTTTTTAGGTCCATTATTAAAGCTGTATTGACTCTTGCAGTTAATTCTGAAATGGCATCACTTTGATACACGAAATACAGTTTAAACCTTTTCTAAAGTTGTAAGATACTTCCCTAAACAAGCTGTCAATTTCATATTTACAGATAAATTTTCAGTTTCTAAACAAATTCACTTGAAATTTTATCTTTAAATGGTGGGTTACCCAAATTTCATATGAAAGCATGGAGTTTTACCCAGTTTTAAACAAGATTGTTTAGGGCCTAGGGCCCTTAACTAGTTTTTATTCTTAGTCTTCATTTAAAAAATACTACCCTTTACATACAGACTGAAGTACTATTTTCTTCTTCAGAATATTCTGCACGTCTCCGATCTGATGGTCATTGTCCCTGAGGGTTTGAAAACACAGGTCACACTGAAAAGCAATAGCCAACATCTGCCTCCACTCAGCTACTCCTGTTTTCTTATTTTCATCTTGACATCACAGAAAACTGCTCAAACCTATTATTTTCAAGCTTCTTTAAAAATCATTTGGAATGTAACGAACAGGCTGTCAGTTATAAAAAAAAATAATTACAGCAATGATAAAAAAGACCAGTCATTAACATGAACTCTTTTTTCTTAATCAACTTGTTAAACCAGAAACTCCAAATAGAAGGAAAAATTAGATTTCCAATAGTATAATGGCATGGAAACATTCTATGGTGAATAAAAAGTAGCAGGAAATACTGATACAGATTCTAATGAATGCTTGACATAACTGCACAAAAATAAGTTAACAGATACTTGTAATCAAAATACTTTCAACTATGCTTTGCCATAGCAGCACAAAACTTATTTACATTATGGTAATCACTCATTTTAATTTCAGATAGACATACTGTATTTCTTTAATCATTGGAGAGAACCTAAGTAACATTCCTCAGCTTCTTACTATAAAAAAAAAAAAGAGAAAAAAAAAAAAGAGACTAGAAGATGCCTAGTTAAACATGCGTGTGCATCATGAACTTAAATTCTCCCATTGCAAGTTTCATTTGAAAACTGCTTTGTAAGCTCTTCAGTGATCCCCAAATGGATACTATGTTGCCCTGAAAATGCAGCTAGTTGAAATAAGGACAGAAAGAGGACACATACATGGTGGACAACAAAAGCTTGTTTGTGTTTTCTAGTTAAGACGTGAAATATACTGCTTTATCCTACACTAAGATGTTAGGAAGAACCAAGCCACTGTCATCATTAATGCCAGTGTTTATTTAACCCAGTCTATAAACAGTAATACACTGTAGGTACATCTGTGTTTCAGTGCACAGGTTTACGGACAATCTCAATGGAAACAGTATAACCCAGATCAACATTCGTCTTTCACCAAGCAAAATAAATCCTGTTTCTTGCAGAGCCAACTAGTAAAGAGTAAAACTGTGTGAGTGCGCTTTTACTTCTTCCTGCCTGAACCAATTCCTTCAGGGCAGTGCCAGAGCAGATGGCATTTCACACACAAAGCAGGATCTAAACTTCTTCAATCTGGTAATCCCACCTTCAGGTTTCAACACAATTTTCCCTCCCCTACTATCAACTCATAAGACCACCAAAACTGCTTGTATCTGCAAAAATGCAGTTTAAATTAACTGAAATTTAACTTTGTACGGTGTAATGAGGACAATTCTAAGGGGGTGAAAATATGTACAATACTATGGAAATGCAAGAGTGGTTTAAAAGAGCCTGTTGAGTGCATTTACACATCACACTGTCTAGGTGGCAAACCAAATGAAATGAGGGCTATTGCAGGCATTAATCAAGACAATGATCACTTAAAACTTCTCACAAAAATATTCCTTTCTTTTTAAAGTTAGCATCATTAAACTATACACAACACTGAATTTTAGTAACTACTAATAATGTTTTGCAAATACAGAGATCAATCCCTACCTCACAGAAATTTTACAAATGTCAATTCACTTCCACAATTACAAGCCCAGCTCAAGGGCCGTCCACTTCTGTAAAGCAAGAATATAGTAAGGTTTCTTGGTCTCAACAAGTCTGCCACAGACAATAACAAGATCAGTGTTTATCAGTCATCAAAGGTTGAAAACCAGTAGGTGCATCAGTAGTGTGTGTGAAAGGATAAACTGTCCTGGAGCGCCAGAAAGTACCAGAAAAAGTTCAGTGATACCTGGTCATAAAAAAAACCCCTGTACTTCTTGTCCTATATTAATAATTTAAGAGTACCCAGAAATTCAGAATTCCTTTAAGAGATTCTACTAGACAGAAGGAACAAAATTATACTCATGAAGCGGCAAACAGGTATCACACAACAATGCTTAGGAGGGAAAAAAAAAAAATAAAATCCCCGTATGAATTATGCTATGATTGAACCTGTAATGTTAAACTGATTCTTCAGAAAAATAAAAATACCCTAAATGTAAATACAGGCCTTTATTTTTGGGTCACATTGGAACACAAATCATGCCAATCCTCTTAGTGTTAACAGTTAGCCTAGTATTTTTAGCCTTTAGTTTAGCTCCTATCCTGTTAAAGGAGTTTAATCTAATAAAAAAGAAAATGTAACATGACCAAGAATGAAGATTAAAAGAAACCCTCTAATACCATACTGCCTATGCAGAGAGTCACATTTCACCTTTTATTTCAATAAAACTGATAAAACGTACCTCTGCAAAGCTTAAACTGCACACACTTTCAGAAAAGTTTATTCTATATTATGGACTTTGCTGATAAAACCATACTACAAGAGATGCAACAGGCAGGTGTAACACAGGCTTGCTGCATTACCACCTAACAGTGCCACAGTTCTTTTGGGGTGGGAGAACAGCACTGTTTGTTTAGGGCATACTTAAAGTACCCCAAATTAAATCCCATGTGTATTTCTCAATTGCTCTTAACCACTGTGGATATAGCTAAACCAACATACCTATCTTGCTAATCATACCAAAAAGTCTGGAATATTCCTCATAAAAGAGGAAAGATTTCCCAAAACCAAATCCAAAGCACCCAAATACAGCTTCACATGGTACATTTTCTGTGTTATCTTGAATAGTTTTAAATGACTAAATTATATAAGGAAAAGATAATTTTAACACTTCATAAAACACACTTTCATTTATCAAATGAACAAGAAATGGAACATTTGCTGCAAATATGCATTTAACTTAGTGAAGGTACTTGGGTTTGCAACTCAGTACTGGGTAAAAAACTTGTCAGGATTACCATTCAATCAGTCATTTAATTGGAAATATGCCAGCTTTTCCTACACTTCTTGTCCAAAGTGAGCTTAGCATTGGGAGTCATGATTGTTCTGCATAGCAGCACTGGTTTTCATAAATTTTGCACTGTCAAATAAACAGAAGGATATATAAAAAAAAAAATATTTTATATCTGTGCCCTTTTCTGTCCCGCTTCCAGTAAATATGCACTTGTTTCAAAAGAACATACAATGTGTAAAAGAAGTAGGGATGGCCCACGATATCCAAACATACTCCTGGTCAGCGTCTGCCCATATCTGTATGAATTATGTCCTTTCCCAAAGCTACATGGTCTGTTTTCCATTAAAAAAATGCTCTGGAAACTGTAGTTTTATTTCAGCAGTCATTTGCTGTTATGCCATGTCTAGTTCCTAGAACACATTATTTTGTCACACTCATTACTAAAGCCATTCACTTAACTTGGTCTTCCATAAGGACAGATCCCTCCGATCTGCTTCTGTGACACTTCCCATTTCCAAACATCATCATCTGTCAGTTTACTTGTTACCCTGCGAACTCTAATTCATTAACATCTGTGGTTCCTGTCTGTTTGGAAGCCTCTAGTACTCTTTTGTTTCCACTAGATCATTAAAGTAACTAATCCTCTTTATGCTTGGCTTAACATTCTCTCATATATTACAGTCTGCCCTGATCAATCCAACCCCTCACTTTTTTACCTTTTTATAGTGCCTACTATCAAGTTGCAGAAAAGTGCCACTATTTTTTTTTTTCATTAAAATTTATTCTGTTGTATCTTTTTATCTTGTTAAGTATTGTTTTCACCCAATGAAAAAGTCGTGGTGAAAACCGTATCCCTTCAGTCCCCTTTACTCTCATCTTAAACTATTCTTTCAGCTCTCTCTTCACACAGTTTTGTAATGGAAAAATGGAAGAGATTTCAACAAAATATTCTATGGCTGTAATTTCCTATGTTCTGCCCTCCCTTCTCATTTGGCAGGCAGAAGTTTCTCCCCAGTTTCCCTCAACAAGATATTGTATCAACAACAGAACAGACTACATTTCCCAGTTCCCCTGCCCGTAATCCTCATCTTTGCACAAAAATACAAGATTTACTTTGTTCCATCTTCATCAACTAGTATCTGAACACCTGACCCAAGAATTACACTTGGTTTTCTTCAGAGATTTGTTTGAACAAAGGTAAGGCTGCGCAAAGTTTTCATTTTTAGGTATCCAAAGCCAGAAGAAAAAAGTTTCTTAAAAAAATATAATTTTCCTATCAATTGTCAAATTAGGCATGGGCTTTAACTGAATTCCTGTCCCCTGGTTCTGGTATTCATTCATGACATGAGAGACACTTTCGTGTGGATTCTAAGAGTTCAGTTCACACTGCAGACTTCTCCTGTGTTAGGGCATATTCCATTTACTTCCCAGTCACCTTTTTCCATAAAACTTGCAGGAATTTGCTATCTTTAAAACTTCTAAGGCCATACTATTAAATCAGTTCAGCTGGTCAAGTTCAACTATTAGAATATTACTGTCATGCATATACATGCACAGACATACACTGTCTCAAAAGATGAGTTTTTTCCTTGAGAAAATATACCCGACTCCTTGTACTTCTCTTTCATTTCATATTTAACTTTACAGAATGTACTGTTCACAAACTGCAGTGTGAAGGCTGTTCCCTTTGCTATTCTAGACACATTCCTGGGCACCTTTTTTCCTTATCTTTACAATTTTCTTTCATGATCTTCAAAGGTCTTCCTAGTCAAAGCTGAAAATCAGTGCTTTATCCAATAAATCCTTTAGTTTCCTTTGATACAGTCAATCACACAGTTCTTGGAACCTTCTCTCCCAACTTCCTCCATTTCTTTCCTATTGACACTCTGGCCACCGCTTTAACATGCCACCCTCACCTTCCTTCAAATTTCTTCAGCATTTCCACAGCAGCTGTCTTCCTCCTTTCTCCTTCTGCATTATCTTTCTACGAAACCACACCTGCAGAAACAGTCAACCCCTTTGCTACACTGACTGGTCACTTTGCCAGAGGACACCATCTTGAACTCTGACCATAGGTATTTATGGGCAGACCATGCCCAAAGCATCAAAAAAAAAAGGCAACTCTTACCAAGAGTCTCATTTGACATTACACCTAGTGCAAAACATTTTGTCAAGGTCAGACAGTACCAGACCTCCTATAAAACCCAAATACAAGATGCAGAAACAGTTTTCCAAGACTACTCCTTTCACTGTGTAATCCTCCTCTTTCTATATTCCACACTCAGTTGTATCTCATTGAAACTGACGAAACTGACTACATTCACAACTTAACACACCCACATTTCTACCTTGATTTTCTCCATAAGACAAACAATAAAACCCCAAGAGATACAAAGTCTGTTAACAACAGGAACAAATCTTGACTTGCAGATGTACTTGTGGCAACAGCCATTGTAATCATTAGAACATTTGACATTTCAAAGAGCTTGCTTGTCAAATACACAGCAAAAAGAGTTACATTTTATGTTGTTGGCTGCAATCAACAGGTAAAGGCTGATGTGTTTCTAGGCTGCAAACTGTGCCCGAATTAATCAATTTTAAGACACTATAAAATACATATTAACAGGGTCTGCACTAGAAAGTTTATGCCTCAAGTACTTTAGGACAGAGTATAATTTGTTTCAAAAATAAGTAACAGACACAGATATAACTTGTCTGAGAATGGGGAACTGCATTAATTTCAATTTACATAAATATTATAGACTGTTGAAATTGAGTCCTCATCTTTCTAAAGGTAATGCATCAGTGGTACAAGATCGCTTGGGAAAGAAACTGGAGAGAGGTGCCGGTCAATCCCACAACCTAACCACAAGACAATTCTTCCTGTAATTAACAGTGTGCAACATGAAAACAGCCCTTATGAAAGCCTCCTATATATTTTAACCCAGTCAGGTAACTAGGAAAAGTATCAGCTCTGCTTGCAGATTGTTTGGGACACACATCCTGTGTGTTTAGTTACAAAGGCCTACTCTTTACTCAAGGTAAAAAAATTTCCCGATACAGAGCGCTTACAAGATCTCCAATAGTGAGAAGCACCTTGTAGACTCCAAATTCTGATTTGGTTTTCATGTGGAAAAAAAAAGAAAACCAGTGCTAAATATGCAACTGTCAATGAAGACAATCTCTTTGATACCAGCAGCTGTAGGTACAGCGAATAGACTGCATCCAATTAGTACTTGCAATCACCTACACAAAATTTGTACTACCAACCAATACTGAAGTCACACTGCTAATAAGCAATTCCTCTTTAGGGCCAAGATGAATACGGAGGTAAGAATACAAAAAGCCCATTTAGTGCTTAAATCACAGGAATCACTGTGAGCAGAAGTATTAATACAGTAGAACTCAGAAAAGACATTGCATTTGCATAACTTTCAGCTTTAAACATAGTTGTATTGCTTCCTCTGTGTACTTATGTATTTTGACAATGGCATTTAAGTATACTCACATAAAAAAAAATTAAAGATACAATCTATTCAAGACTCTATCCTCTCACCTCACACTAAATTGTGCTTACAGGATCCTGCTCCCAGGCCTCTTTCCACTTCTACCCCAGAAAACAGCAATAGCTCCATCCACTTCCAGTGTGCACACACTGCTGGTCATACACATCTCTGTTGTGTCCCTTTCTCCCTCACCACATGCACACAGAGCCCTTAGAATTGTTGGCTTGAGCTTATTAATGAAAATACAAGCCAACTTGATATCCTTATTTTCTTGCATATTTAACTAGACAAAGAGTCTGCAAAACTTCAAATCAACAAGTAACCAAAAACTTCAGGACAGTACCAGCATTCCCTATTTTCCTCAAAGAGTAACTAAAATCTGCACAAGAGGAAGATTTTTCAGTATTGGAACAACCAGCCATTGGAATAAGCTCCCCAGGGAAGCATTGGATTCCCCAACACTGGACACTTAAAACTGAGCTGGACAGGGCGCTGGGCCACCTTGTCTATACTGTGCTTTTGTCAGGAAAGGGTGGATCAGATGATCCTTGAAGTTCCTATCCACCTGGTGTTCTGTGATTTGACACATCTGGCTTCTTTTGTTCTTACATGCCCCTGATTGCAGAGGTTCATACAAACCCCTACATACAAGAGGTTCACAACAATCATAGAAAATACATCTAACGGAATCACAGTAGCAACTTAGCTCCCAGTCATTAAAGTATTCTTGTCATGATGAACCTGTAGCACATTCCCTGTATTCCACTGATCTTCCAAACAATGCTCATTAAACTCACTCTTAAAATATTAATATTGGAAAAGGACCATTGCAATTTTTTATAAATAACCACAAAATATGCAATTAGTCCTTACAGAAAAACCGCACAATAAAAGTTCTCTGAAAAGCATCAAGTGTGTACATTCCCTCTGTTTCAAGCAAACCATATAAAAACCGTGTAGTGTTTACTCAGTTACACATTATGGGCTTACTTCTCTCTCCCTGGCTCCCAAACAATTGATGCTTTATCAGCTCTGCAATGTTTGATCTCTCTCCAAGTCACACAGGAGATCGGAAGATTTAACCTGTGTTATCCTTCTAAAATCATATATAAAATACTGCATAAAACATATATCTATGAATCTCATTTAAATTGTGCTTGATAAAGCACAAATATTTATTGTAAAGCATAATAGACTATTAGGAAAATAAAGAACTTCAGATCGCTATTATTTCTGTTCACTTCTAGAGATAACAAAGATATCAAATTCTGGAAGTCTACCAAACAGTTACATTTTATTATGAACACGTATGATTTAAGTACTGACAATAAATTCTACATCTTCAGTTATGGTTGACGTTTATGATGTTATTTAAAGAATAATAAATGCCTTAACTTGAAATATGTGCATGCCTTTAGGAAGTGAGGCAAATACCAACAGAAGCATTTAGTAACTTGCATGAGAACAAATATCTTCTATCACCTAGGAAAGTTAATGAAACTATACTTTCTGAGGGATTTGTATTGCAGACAAATGTGACAAAAAAAAAAAAAAAAAAAAAGAAAAAACAAAAAAGAGAACATTCAATACCCAGAAGGGAAAGAAGGGAACAGAGGAAATAAAATATTATACAGTCAGTATTCCCTATGCATCTTAACTGCTAGTGCAATATTTGAATGTTTCTTTCATATTATGCATTTGATAATTTCAAATTTATTGAATGAGTTGTTTCTGAAGCCTATTACAGCATACTTGCATTTCAACCTCGTATGCAAAACCAATTATCGCTGTATTACTCTATTGTGCAAGTGCAGGGAGAGAAACGCTCGAAAACTACTCCACCGTTTCAGATTCACCTCGTTTCTCAGACCTACCTCATAGTCAATCACATCAAGTGCATTACGGAATTTATGTCAAGGCAAAATTAGAAAACTTCATTTAGTAGCCATCAACTTCAGCCACAACAGTAGTAGATGGGGGGTTCTGTAGGAACAATCACTTCCCAGAAACTGTTCGTTCGCACGATTAATGAATACACTGCCCTTATTCTCCCTCCTATAACGGGCTGACAATTCACTTGCAGCAGCCTCGGGCCAGTTCCACCAGCAACACAACTCGACGTTCCCGCAGTTCACGTGCAAGTTCCCAAATAAAAACAAGCCTTCCCCCCTCCCCCCACTACTTCCCTCTCGGGGTTTACACTACAAGAAACAAGATTCATTGAAAAGTTTTCCAGGAGGTAGAAACCAACAGAGTTCCATTCAAGAAAACTGAGCGTTTCGGGCATCCCTCCAGACTCTGCTGAACAGCTCTCTCTTCAGTAAAATAGGAGTTCAAATCACATCAACTCAAACCTAGTGTTAATTCATGCGAAGAGAGGAAGAGAGGGTGAGAGAGAGACAGACAAGGATACCTGCAAGGCAGAACAGCTGCTACTTAGACAACACCAACATTTGATAAATCATGTCCCTCAAAACCTGGTATTTCTTTAGCACTTAACAATCATTTTGTCGACAGAAAGCGGGAAGAACCAGTTGCAAGCAGCTAGAAAGCTGTGGTTTCTTTCCCTCGTCAAGTCTGTCAGAAGTGGAGGAGGTGCGCTTTGGAAAAGAAGTAATCAAAATAACAAGGTAGCTGCCAGCTGAAGGTGTTTGGTTTAGGGTTTTGTTCTAATTAATAAGAATTACTTTTTAAGATCGTACAAAAAAGAGCGAGCTATAGCAAGCACATTATTATTGCTTAGCTTCTATAGCGATAAAGTATTATATCGATTCTACAGAACAGATATGAGAAACCCGCTAAGGAAATAACGTTTTCCTCCATTCCTCTAGATTGCCAGTTAGCCACACATCCAGCACAAACACATACAGCACTTAGGAAAGCGAGCGGCGCTCACTTCTCAGAAAGTTTTTTCCTCCAGTTTCGGAGAGACCTACCTGCTCTCTGGAAATGCAAGGCAACGAGGGTCTCCTAAACATTTTGCAGCTGCCATAGTAGCTGGCCGAAGTTTCTCCTAAGGACACGCAGCTAGATCTTCTCCTGGGTCTGATCACAGGCACTTTTTCCTCCACGCTGGGGAGCCGTGAGTGGTGATGATGCTGGTGGTGCGCTCCTCGTCTCTGAACCGAGAAGATGCCGTGCTCCCCAACACAGAGTGCAAGCAGGCAGCCTGCCACCCCGACCGAGCCGGCCAGCAGCGGTCTGAGGGCGGGGGGCACGCATTGAAAGCTGGTGAGCGACATCAGCCACACCAAGCTGGAGAAGACCAAGACTAGAAGGCTTCGGCGCAACTTCAGGGAGCTGTGCAGCAGGGTGAGCGCTGCCACCGAGCCCAGCACTGTCAGGAGCCTGCCTAGGATCATCTGCGGCTCGGTAGGCTGGGACTCCTCTTCGTGCCCCTCTGCGGGCAGCAAACACTGCAGCGCCACGAAGTCCCCCGAGTAGCAGCACACGGGAAGGGCCAGCAGCCACCAGCGGGTCGTGCCGCAGCCGTGCTCCCCGCCCCTGCCACCGGCCAGGTAGCAAGTGAGGAAGAAGAAGGCACACGCGATGCTGAAGAGGGGGCTGAGGCAGCGGGTCAGGCATAGCAAGGCGTGTAAAGGCCGGGGGTTCCGCCAGCTCCTCCCGTCCTGCTGGCCCCCGGCGCTGTCCCGGTCGTGAAAGGCCAGGAGTGAAAGGACAACGGCGGTCAGGGCACCCAGGCAGAGCAAAGCCCGGCAGGAGGTGGAAAAGGTGGCGGAGGGGTACAGCAGCAGGGAGAGGAAGCTCTTCGCAGGGTCCTGCCTCAGGGGGGTCGCGCAGCTCTTCACGTAGCCGTTCCGCAGGCTCTCTGGGCTGCCTCCGCCGCCGGGCAGCGCCAGGGGGGCAGCCGCCCCGCCGCCGTCCAGCTGCTGGCAGTGCTGCAGGGGTCGGCTGGGTCCGTGGCGGGAGGCGGCCGCGGCGACTTCTCTCTCTTCCCTCATGGTGGTTGGGGACGCGGATGAGGCGCGGGTCGCGCTAGCTGCGGCCCGGCCGCGCCTCCCTCATCTCCTCAGGAGGAAGGCGCCGGGCTGAGCCGCCGCTTCTCCTGCGCGGGCAGCGGCGTCCACAGCATGGTGGGTGAAGACGGGAAAAGAGAAAAGGTAAAAGTCTCGCCCGCTCTTTCGCGTTCCCCGAGCGGTTTCAGATGCGGGGACTCGCTGTCGCCTCCCAGCGTCCACCGGCGGCGGAGCCCCGGAGGGGTGTGCGTGAGACGGCACACAACTTCCCCTCTCCCGCCTTCTTCTCTTCTTCTTCTCTTCTCTTCTCTTCCTCTCTTTTCTCTTCTCTTCCTCCCGCCGCTGCGCACGGCGCGCACGGAAGCCCTTGAGGCGGCACGCGCCCGGGAGCGGTTGCGCGCTAACGGCCGCACGGTAGCGGGGGCGTGGAGGGGAGCGGGGGCGGGGAGGCGCGCTCGCGCTCCAC
>JAOEHY010045918.1:0-15360 GCA_025447955.1 Psilopsiagon aurifrons
CCGGGCTCCCGGGCTCCCCGCCCGTCCCCGCGCTCACCGCGCCGAGTGCGCCGGACGCACGTGCCCGGCAGAACGCGCGCCGCTCCCCCCGCAGCATGGCCGCTTCCGCTCCCGCGGCAGCCAATGAGCGGAGTCCGCCCCTGAGCCCCGCCCCGTCAGTCACCCGCCAGCCTCGCAGCCCAATCAGAGCCCCGCGGCTCACGTGGCTCAATCGGCCGCTTCCAATCCGCGCCCACATCCCGCCCAGAGCCGAGCCGGCCAACCGGGCTGGGTATGGACTGCGCCTGCGCCAGGGCTGCCGCGCAGGGGGCGGAGCTTAGCGGAGCGCGTGACATTCCCGCGGTAGCCCCGCACCCAACCTGACCACGCCCCCTCGACCATCGGGGCCGCTCCGGGCAATGGCGCCCTCCGGGTCTCCCCGGTCGGGCCCCACCCCCCCTTCCTCCCCGCGGAGGAGCGGCGGCGGGGCCCGGGGGCTCCAGCACCGGCACGAGGGCGCAATCAGAGCAGAGCGAGCACAGAGCCGGCGGCAGAACAAGTGGCGATATTGAACTGGGACAGACTACCAGCAGCAATGGCACGTGTGATACAACCATACAGCGCGGGCGGGACGGGGGCCCTGGAGGTGGGGGGGTCTTCTCCTTTTAATGTTTCTCTTTAACCCGTTGAAATTGCCCAGACTGGCCCAGTGCGACATCTTAGACCTGACAGGGATGCTCAGCATGAAAACACCTCTCAGAGCTGCGGTGGGCGCTTGTGATGGAGCCGTCGCAGGTGGGCAACTCCCTGGCACACGCCAGAGCCGCTGCAACACAGGAATGGCTCAGAGAAAGCGGGTGCAATGGGAGGGTCACCAGAGGAGGACGGGGATTCCTGCGGCTGCTTGCGTCCCATGCCCTCCCGGGTACAAGGCTCCGCCCCCACCACTGTTGATTGGGGAGCCCATCCAGCCAAGGTGCTGCTGAAGACAGGCTCAGCCAACACTGCACGAGGACATGGGAAACACTCTGCACCCAGAGCTCCTGCCCCTGTGTCCTGATGAGCCCTCCTGCCTGCAGAGCTGCTGCAGCTAAGCCTGTGCAATGGCAGCAGCTGCAGAAGGGGCCACAGCAGCTCTGCCCCCATGCAGATGGCTGCAGTGGGAATGGCCCCCGCCACAACGCTGGAGGAAGTGGTGAACCCTGTGCCCACCTCCAGTTCCTAGGGGAGAGGAGCATGTGGAGAGGGGCAGCGAGTCTGGGGTGTGTGACAGGGGCATCCCTCCAGACATGCTCAGGTGCCCCTCCAAGCATCTGCACAGGAGCCAGCCGGCCCCACAAAAGGCCTGTAGCCCCTCACACACAGCCGGGGGTTCTGCCTGGAGGGCTGGACCCTTCCTGGATTCCAAAGGGAAGGATGGGGAGGGGAACAGGGGGTCCTTGCTGCTGGCAGGTGGCAGGGGACGCTGCAGTAGGGGGCCTGCCTGGCAGGAGGCCCTGGTGCAGGGGCACTGGTAGACCTGCTACACAGACGGGGCAGCTCCTGCCACTCCCAAGGGTTTGGTTCCTTCACAGAAGCCGGAGTGCCAGGGCTGAGCATGGCCTGGTGGGATGCAGCCCCCACTGTGGGTTTCCCCCATGCCTTGCTCAGCCCTGCCACAGAGCAGGTCCCTGTCCCTGCCCCCCTTGCATGCCCATGGCAGCCGCCGCAGCCCCCGGACCCCCATGGCCGAGCGGGTTTTCATGCTGTCTCCAGGGACTGATATCAGCGTGGACCAGTCTAATATCTCGCAGGTTTTTTCTACTGGCTACTGGAATGCACTCGTTTGGCTTTAGGGGTCCTCAATGTCAAGAAACTCTTGCTTGGGGGGTGCCATGCCTCGGTACCAGGCACATGAGCCATCGCTCCTCTTGATGCAAGCGTAGTGCTTTGCCTGCCGCCCATCCACGTTGTTCTTCTCCATCGCCCAGTCTGTCCAGAGACACTCGTCCGAGGAGGAGACGAAGCAGGGGATGGAGAGACAGCGCGAGATCTGTGCGGAACAGAGATCATCACTGACCACCCGAGGGGAGACAGCAGGGGGGGATGGGACACAGGGAAGCAGCATGGCTCTGCTTCCCTCACCCCCAGTTCTGAACCAGTGGTGCCATGCTGCCCCTTCCCTGCATGGCATGTTGGGGATGTGACCCTGATGTGGGAGGACTGAGGGAACCCCTGAGTGTGTGCCACAGTTCCCAGCTAGAGAGAGACGGAGACTCGGATGCCCTTCCTGTGTCCCCCAGCTCCCTGCACAGCATCATCCTTGAAGGAGGGGGACAGCACCTTGTGGCTGAGCCCCTGCCCACCCCGGGGCAGCCCCACCGCTCACCTTACACTCGCAGCCCATCTGGTACCGCTGGTTTAGGCTCTTCTTCTGGGTCGGGCTCAGTGAGTCCCAGGTGGAGACCAAGTCACAGAGCGTGATGTGCATCTTGCCATTGCCCTCCGACTTGCCTGTGGAGAGGCCAGAGACAGCTCAGAGGGTCCCCCCAGGCACCCTGATGCTGGCTCAGGGTGCTGGGGCTCGGCCCGGCAGGGGCTGGGCTCTGCTGTAATGCAGCACGGAGGGCTGGTGGTGACAGCAGAAGGAAGGAGGGACCATGCACACATCACGGGTGTCCCAGGAGGCCACAGGGCCACCACTGCCACCAATTTCCCCAAGAGCCCTTCCTATGGCCACCCACCTGCAATGAGATACTCCTTTTTCCCGCCGGTGTCCAGCAGCCGGCCGCACACAGCAGTGGATGGAGCTGTGTAGATGAACTCAATGTCCTTGTCAGGGCCCTTGAACATCTGCGGAGAAGGTGCAGGAGTGAGCGGCTGCCGTGGAGGCTGCCCCGTGCCCCCCACCTCCTGCCCCGGTGTGTCCCGTTACCTTGATCTGCTTGATTTCATACTGGATTCGTTTGATTGGATTCCCATATATGTCGTTCCCTGAATCCACCTCTTTGGCAGACACGGCCTTTGCTCGTATCACTGCAATGGAGAGGTGCTGGGGTCAGCAGGGGTGGCCACATGGTCCCTCTCACCAGCCCCATCCCACCATGGCTCCCACTCTTGCAGCCATCTCTGCTGCTCCCCCCACAGAGCTGCTGCCACACGCTGCCCGCAGACGGATGGGGCTCTGGCACACAGGATGGTGATGGGCAGCACTGCAGCAGCACCCTCACAGTGGGTGATAAGGAAAGATCACCCCACTACCATCTGGCCACCCTTGGCCAGTGCTGTCCCGAGCTCTGCCCAGCCACTGCCGGACGCGTGGGTCCAGGTTGGCCCTGCCTGGGCTCATGCCTGTCACACAGATGGCACCAGGACAGCTAAAACCTGCCAGCAGTGTCCTGGAGCTCCATGGTATTTGTCCCACAGTCATTAACTAAGCCCGTCTCTGATGAGGGCCCCAGCCAAATGCCTGCATGGCCCTGCCAGGCTGGAGCAGGAAAGGGCAGAGGGAGCTCCTTGGAGGGTCACCTTTGGGTGCAGAGGGAGGTGGGAGCCACACCCCCAAGGCACCATCCTGGCTGTTCGCCATAGCCAGCACAGGCACCAGCGCTGCGCACCAAGTGCAGCACAGGCAGCTCGTCCCTGGGCCCCCACCCCAGCACAGAGGGGTCCCCGAGCCACCAAGGTGATGCAGCTCCACTCCAGCCCCGCAATGGGCAGGTGCAGAAACTGCATCTGCCGGGGCCAGGGGCTGCCAGTGCCACTTCCTGCCCTCATCTGCCTACAAAGATAACCTGGGGACACTGAGAGCTGAGGCAGTGGGGAAATAGCCCAGTGAGGGCAGGCAGCAAGGTCCCAGCTAAAGGCAAGAGCCCTCCCGGCTCAGTGTGGCCCCAGGGCAGTCCCAGGGCTCAGTACCACCGGGCAAGTTCAGGTGCCCCAGAGCCAGTGAGGCCATGGCACTGTGGAGGCAGGAGACAGTGACATGGGGACAGCTCAGCTGCCCCCATGGGGACAGCCATGGGGACATGGGAACCTGCATGTGAGTGCTTGGCAAGTGGCAGTGACCTGCAGACGGGCAGCAGCCAGCTCACCCTTACTCACCGGCTCAGGACACAGCAGTTGGTTCAATGCCTGAGCCCATGTACTGAGCCTGGGGGCTCCCAGCCCTGCCTGGCTCCTTCCACCAGTGTGGGAACTGGGGCTCCCGGCCGGCCCCAGGCAGCACCGGGGATACCAATCGTGCAGAGGAGAGCAGCAGCCCCAGAGCCACAACTCCTGCTCAGCACCCTCAGGGGCCTGGCTGCAGGGCAGGGGTTTGCAGGGCTCCCTGCACTGCTGAGGGTACCACCACCCCATGGAAGACATCTCCCCATCCCGCAGGGCACCCCAGTGCCCTGCCAGCCCCGCTCCATGTGCAGGTGGGATAGCGAATGGGGAGCCACACTTTGGCTGGGGCAGAAGTGCCAGCCAAGCTGGGGATCCATCATGAGTCCCCCAATACATGGTGGGGTAGGAGCAGCTGGGGACACGCAGGGCGCAGCACCAATGGCACAGCACCAATGGCACAGCAAGGAGAGGGAACCTGACCGTGGTCTATAAATACCATGGGCACGGGGGCATGTAGATGGGCTATTTCAGCTAAAGGTCAGGGGGGCACGGCCCCACTTGGGCACCATAAGTGCCAACTGAGCTCACTCTGGAAAGGAGAAGGTGGCCACCAGCATGAGCAGGGGCCAAAAGAGACTTGCTAAAACAGCCACTCTGGGTTAACGTGAGAACTCGCCCGGTGCGGGACGGGCAGACTCAGTGCCTGCGGATACCAGTGCTGCACTGACGGCTTTCCCAGCCAAGCTCCTGGCCCTGGGGATGGGCCTCAGGCATGCTAGCAGTATCTCAGCAGAATGCCCAGGCTCTGCATCCCCGCCTGCAGCGGGCAGCAGGGCACATCTGTGCCCCAGTCCCTGCCCCAGGCTGGAGCAGCTCCTCTCGGCACACACTGCCTTGGTCCCTGCTGCCAGACCTGCACCCGCTCCTCTGCCTGCTCCTCACTGCAGGCATGGGCTGCCCCTCACCCAGTGGCTGCCGCGTCCCCCAGCCCTCCATGGCTCCACGTCTGCGGCAGAACTTGGGTGCAATGGAGCCGGAAAGCCGCACACCAGCTCCGGCCCCGCTGCTTCAGGAGCGGAGAATGGTTACTGGTTCAGTGGGCTCCAGGCTTTTCCATTCACGTGCTGATGAATCATTTGACAAAAATGCAGCCCAATTCTAGGCGGATTTGTTCTGAACAGTGCGGCTTTGTGGAGGGGACGGCTGCGCTGCGCTTTCCCCGCCAAGACCCCAGCGGCTCAGCCAAGCTGCTCTGTGCCAGCCAGGAGTCGGAGCATGAGCAGGGCGATTTGCAGAGATCGTGGACAGAAGCCCCTGAGGAGAGCCCAGCTGGGATGCCTGGGACCAGGAGGCATGGCCGAGGGATGGAGGAAACCCCCAGTGCCCAGAAACCAGTAGCAGACCTCACCGAATACCAACGTCATTGGCCACATCACTTTCCACTGGCCTGGACAGCCACAGGAGCTCAGACCCTCCGTGAAATGGGCCACAAGGAAGGTTCCCAGCAGATCCCGCAACACTCCTGCTGGCTGGGCAATGAGCCCACAATGAGCAGGGACAGACCAGGGCTGCGGTGCAGCTCCGGGAGCAAAGCTGGGGGCAAACAGCATTACCCAGTGCCATAAACTCAAGGGGATGCCTCTTACAGGGGCCTCTGCTGAGCTGAGTGGGCAGGGAACAAAGCTCCCTTCTCCAGGGCTGCTGGCAGCCGGTGGAGCAGAGGGTATGGCTGCCAGTGCCAGCACTGCCTGCTGCCTGCCCGGCATCACCCAGCCCCACTGGGCACTCACCAGCAGCAGAGCAGGGCACCCTGTGGGGACGAGGAGGCTGGAGTGATGCAGAGTGGAGGAGGCTGGGGCTGCCCCCGTGCATGGCAGCGCCAGTGGAGAGTGATGGCAGCGCCGTGGGGAGGGCAATGTCAGCACCAGCACCAGGCCCTGCTCAGTCTGCGCGGGAGCCACGGGCTGCGCTGCCACGGTCGCCTGCGTCATCCTGGCCTCTGACGGGAGTGGGATGGGACCCAATCAGCGACAGCCCCGGCGTCAGCCCACAGCCCCTCCATGCTGTCTGCCCGGGAAGGGCCCTGGTGCTCAGCAGACACCAACAGCAGCAGGTCCTGGGGGCAGCCACGCTCCTCAGGCAGCCCCTCAGCAGGGACCGGCTCCAGCGCTGTCCCCAACCCCCCTCTGCTGCATCGTCCCTGCCACCACTCTCCCTGTGCACCATCCTCAGGATCAAGCACTGGGATCAGTGCAGTGCTACCAGGGCCGCATCCATGGAGCCCCCACTCTCCACTGCCCCATTGACCTGTCCTGGGGCTGGCACCACCACACAATGCTAAAGCCACAGCCATGCCCAGGGGGGCTGAGCATCACCTCCTGCACCCTCTCATCCCCACGCTGCTCCAGAGGAGACCAGGCAGAAGCTGGGTCCTGTGCTGTGGCCCCTGGCCTGGCCACATCCTCACCTGTCAGCCGAACGTCACCAGTACCTCAGGGAGCAGCCCCACTGCCCTTCCCATGGGCCAGGAAGCACAGGCGCAGGCAGGACAGGTCACTTGTTGGAATGCACCAGCTCCTGTGACACAACTCCCAGCCCAATGCAGAGTTGCATCCACCACCACATCCCTAACAAGGCCCAGCTTGGACATGGGCTGCTCCATCTCCAACAGTCAGGGAAGGCCCCTGCACCTCAGGCTGTCCCTGGGCTCCACATGCCCTCAGGGAGGGAGCTGTCTGGGCATCCAGGGGAAGATAAGAAGCAGCAAGAAGTCCAAGGATCACAGGCTGCAGGAGATGGATCCCTGTTGCATAGGAAGAGGTTGGGGAGCTCATCCAGTATGAGCCCTGCTCCCCTGAGCCCAGCCCCATCCCCACCTGGGCTCAAGCAAGGCAAGGCTGATCCAGATGAACCACAGAGAGGACTCCAGCTGGGAGCCAGGAGGAGGCTGCCACAGCAGGATGAGCTCCAGGCACTGAGGGCAGCGGGACAATGCAATCCAGGCAGCAGCCTGGGCATTGCACCCTCCTGGGGCACAGCAAGACACCCCAGGGCCACCAAGTCAGACGGTGACTCAGCAGCTGAGTCATGGCTGAGCCAGCACCCCGGGACAGGCCTGAGTCACAAGTGCCCCAGAGCACTGATCCTGACTGGAGCGTGACAGGAAGCTGCAGCCACACTCACAGGGATTCCCCCGGCTCAGAGGCACCGGCTGTAAAAATCCAGTGCTCCATTTTGTCTGGAAAGCTCCAGGCGCCCGACAAGTTTTGTGGCAGCAGCAAGGCTGGGCAGAGACAGGCACATGGGGCAGCAGCCAGATGCCATGGGACCTGCTGTCATGAAGGAAAACCAGCAGTAACGGGGTCTGGAAGGAACGAGTGCAGCCTGGGAATCTGTCAGGAGGATCCTGGCAGGATGAGCAGGGGACAGGGCAGGGCCGTCCAGAGGTTGAGGCTGCCTAAGTGTTTGGGAATGTTACCTCTCCAGCTGAGCCTGGGAACGGCCCCGCAAAGGAGAGCGTCGGGAACTGGGGCTGGTCTGTTTGTTCAATATGTTAAAATCCAATAAGGGCATTATTCATAGAAAGAGGAATCCAGATCCCGGCGCTGCCAAGCCCTCCCTTTCAGCAGCATCCAAGCCGAACAAAGTGGGACGGGGGAGAGGAAATGCCTGGAAATAAGGCGCAGACGGGAGGTGACCGAGCCCTGCGCTGGCTCTGCCGGGCCGGTGCCGAACCCCGGCGGCTCCCCGCGCTGCCACGTCCCACCGCGGCGCGATAGGACTTGCAGGCTGGGCTCCGCCGGGACACGGGGGCCGCGCAGCCCGGCCCAGCCCCGGCGGCTCCTCGCATCGCCCGGGGACCCGATGCCGGGCACGGGGACGACGGTCCCCGCGGGAGGGCGGGGGGAGGAGCGGACAGAACCGACGGGCGGACCGAGCCCAGCCGCGCATCTGCTCCCGCCGACACAGCCCCGGGCGCGGAGCCCGCCCAGCACGGGGCTGCAGGCAGGTGCCGGGCCCGGGGCGGCTCTGCCCGCTCCAGCCCGCTGCTTCCCGCTCCCGCCCGCTCCTTCCCGCCCACCGAGCCCTGCCGATCCGCGCCAACTTTCCGTTCCTTCCCCCGCCGCGAAGTTGGCGCGGGTCGGGCCGGGGCTCGGGACTCTGTGGCCGCTGCCGGGGCTGCGGGGCCCCGCGGGGGACAAAGCGCGGGGCGCGGCGGGCGGCGCTCACCTACGTCGGCGTTGCAGAAGGCCTGTTGCGGGTGGATGGGCGAGCAGCTGCAGGCGTCGGCCGGGCGGGCCCTGCCGAGCAGCAGCACGAACAGCCAGGCCAGCAGGCTGGGCAGCGCGGCGGGCATCGTGCGGCGGGGCTGCAGGCTCAGCGACCCGGCCGAGAAACCCGCATCCACCGCCCGGCCCGCCCGAGCCGCCGCCAGAAAGTTTGGGGCCGGCAGCCGCGGCGTTGCGGGCGCTGCTGTGGCTGCTGCTCCGCTGCCTTCTATGGAGGTGTTTTCTTCCTTCCCCGGCTGCCGCTCAGCCTCGCTTTTTAACGTGCTCCGGAGATTCGCTGCTCCTCCTCTGCATGGCGCAGGGCCAGCCCGGCTGCTCCCGCCCCTACGCACGATGCGGCTCCGAGATCGCCTCCCCCGGCCCAGCCCGGCCCCCGCCCGCCCCGGGACCCGGTTCTCGGCTCTGGCGCCCGTGCTACGCCGAGCGGAGCAGCGGATCAAGGGGAAGGCAGCGATTATTCCAGTGCCGAAGCGCGTCCTCCCCGCTTGTTCCCCCTCACCCTTCCTCACCCCCACGGGCCGCAGCTCCAGCCCCACCTTATCCCAGAACCTGTTGCGCATCGTGGTCCAGCCCCAGCAGCAGCAGAACCCCACAGGGCTGCTCGGTGCGAAGGAGAGAGAAGCAGAAGGGTAAAAGTGAGAAAGGTTGAGACAAAGGTGGTTTAATAGATAAAGCAGAAGCCATGCGCAAGCAAAGGAAACAGGGGTGGGGGGTAGGTCATCCACCACTTCTCATCGCAGGCAGGTGTTCAGCCATCGCATGTCAGTGACTTGGGAAGACAAATTCCAAGCATCACCTCCTCATTCTTCTCTGGCTTCACATGCTGTGGATGATGTCCCATGGTCCAGGCTATCCCTGGGGTCAGTTGGGGTCAGCTGTCCCGGCTGTGTCCCCCCCAACTGCTTGTGCACCCCCAGCCTGCTCAGTGGTGGGGTGGCGTGAGGTGGAAAAAGCCTTGGCACTGTACAAGTGCTGCTCAGTGATGATGAAAACATCCCTGTGTTATTTACACCATCAGCACACACCCCCAAAATCGCCCCACGCAAACTGCTGCAGGAAAAACCAACACAGCCCCAGTGAAACCAATGCACTGTGACACTGTCACTGCAGCAGGGCACTGCCAGCACCACCAGACCTGTGCCCAGCATTGCACGAGCACGCTGCACCTCTGCAGCCGTGCCTTTGGCCCTGCCCTGGCTTCGGGCAAGGACATGGAGTCTGACCCCACAAGGTTGGGTGCTGATGGCACACATTGGCAGAGAGAGCCACCACCTCTGCCACAGAACCTGCTTCTGAGCCAGCCACTCGCCGCAGAGCTGCCTGACCACAGGTACTCATGTTTGAGGGAGGTGCCAGAGCTGCTTGCCTCTGGGATAAGAAAAGGCAGAAATGGGAGCAGCCAAACCCAGTCCAAGCCCTGCCTGAGCCTGCAGGGAACCTGTGGGAGGTGACAGCTTCATGGCACTGCGATGTTGGATGGAACCTGGAGATGGACCCCAGGTCCCCAACATCACTGTGGGGACATGGTCTGCAGGTGCCTCCAGTCATCAGGAGTCCTGCCTGCCCAGCTGCAGGCCCCAGCGCTGCTCTGGGGACCTGGATCACCAGGAAAAGGGAGCATGGGCAGGCAGGGCAGCCAGTGGGAGGGTCCGGAGACAGAGGGGGACAGTGCAGGGAGGCCCCACTTCCCACAGGGTACAGAAGTCCTGGCCTGGCTGAACAAGAAAGGGTCCACAGGGCAGGAACCATCCCAGGGAACCAGATGGGTGCTGCAGAGCCGCCGGCCCCAGGCCAGGAGGACAAGCGAGGCCGGGAGCAGCTGTGCCAAGTGAAGTGCAGGCAAAGGTGAAGCGGCCAAGGTGGCCCATGGCCAGTTGGCAACTGGTGCCCTGGGCTCATCACACGGCCCGGAGGCCACATGCCCAGGCCAGGGCCAGCTCTGCTGGTGGGGCTGGGACAGGCAGTGCCCAGGGCAGCAGCAGAGGGAGCGCAACCGCTCAAGCCCAGCGGCTGAGTCATTGTCAGGGCTAAACAAAAACACATGTCCAGCCCCGGCTGCACTGCTCATCCTGCTCTGAGGTGCTGGACACTGTAAACAGGGGTGGGGAGGACACAGCCAGCCTGGGCTCTGGGGAGGGCCCAGTCCCCACCAGCTTGCCCCTGCCAAACCAGGGCAGCACGATGGAGCCAAACACCAAGCCAGTGCATGGCTGGTGGTTGCTGTGAACCAGGGCTAGGGTTTGGCCAGGCCAAGTGTGTTGGGATGGGAAGGAGGCCCTGCGCCTGCAGATGCCCATGTTCTGCACTTTTGGCTCCTGAGACACGTGCAAGTTCCTCCCAGGGGCCGCTGGCTGCTGCTGTGATTTCACAATGCTGCTGGTGAGCGCAGGGCTGCTGCAAACACTTCCCAGCTGCTATCAGCCTTGGGGAAGCCAAGCTGGTGCTCCTGGCTCTCCCTCCTGCGCTGAGCACAGCAGCCCATGGAGCAGGCTTGGCTGCGCCTGCCAGTTCCCAGTGGCTGCTATCTAGGCCCCTGCTCTTCCCGGAGCTGACAGCTCTGGGGGCACCTCTGGAGCCTGAGCCACGTCTGGGGGAAGACACACGGCCAGGACCATGCACCTCCTTGGGGAGCAGGCTGGGAAAGGAGCAGGGGTGTGCCAACAGCACACATGGCCACAGCTGTTAGCCCCATCAGACACATGAAGCCAGTGCACTGGTGCTTCTCCCAGCCCTGGGGCAGAGCCCATGAGCCAGAACAGCAGTGCCAGGAGTGGCGCCAGTTCATTGTGCTTCAGGCCACCAGAAGCCCCAGCGCCACTGGCAGTATGGTAACTACTGAGTGCCCTCGGTGCTGGGCAGAGGAACACACCACAGCCCCCTCCCACATGAGACCTTCCGCAGGAAACTGGCCAGGGCTGGCTGTCACCTCCCCGGCTAACAGGAAAAAGGAAGTGAACCAGCTTCTGGAGAAAGGCCTGATGAAATCCCCCGTGGCCATGACATTATAGATGGGGTTTGCCTGTCCTGGCTGTGACACCCTGCATGGCCCTGTCCCCTCTGTCATCCTGTGATGCCAGAAGGGTCAGGATCCAGCAATCATGCCCTCAGGAATGCTCCTCCCCATAGGGACACTTGTCCCTGTCTCCAGTACATTCCCAATGAGGTGCTGGGGACATGGCTCGGAGGTTCCCCTGCAGGATGGCCACAGCACAGGCTGCCAGCATGGCTGGGCTGCAGAGCAGGGTCAGACCTGCTCCCCCAGGTACCAGCACAGGCCCAATGCTCTGCCTGGACACCCCTCTCCTCCTGGGGAGCACCAGTGGGGCAAAGTAGCAGAGCTGGAGCTCAACCTTCTCCTTCACTGCAAACCCAGCGCTTGGATGTCACCAGAGCCACAGAGGGTTTCTGTTGCAAGGGGCTGGCACTAATGGCCTGACTGGGGATCTGGTACATGGGGCCGTGGCCGTGTCTGCTGGGCTGAGGCTCGCAGCTCCCTGTGGTGGCAGTCCCTTGCCACCAGGTGCCACTGCCGAAACACTCACACCACGCCTGCTGGCAGCAGAGGCAATGCTTTACAGGAGACGCCAAGGCCAAGTACAGAGCTGGGAGCAGAGCCCGGCGTCCCCCTGCTGAGCCTGGGGCTGCCACCGGCTGGCAGGGGCCCCTCGCCCCTCCAGTCCAGTGCATCAGTCGTTAAATAAACTCAATGCCCTCGTATTTCACACTCCCAATCCTGGTCTCAGGCAGGAGGAAGCGCCCGTCCAGCGTGAAGGCCATGATGTAGCTGGCAATCTTGCCATTGTCCTCTTCTGATTTCAGCGCCACGATGATCTGGTCATCTGTGTCTGGGATGAACTTGAAGGAGGAGAAGCCATGAGTGGGGACCACATCCCCCACGCGTCCCACCGTCACGTCCCCGAAGTCCTGCGTGGAGCTCAGCAGCAGATTGGTGCCGCGCCGCTCGTCTGCCTTCTCATTGTAGCGCTCGTGGCTGGCGCGGCGCGGCAGGAAGAACCAGCGCTGCAGCGTGTCGCTCCAGGACACCGACTCATGGATCAGGTAACCTGCAGCAAGGAGCGGCATCTGATGGTGTGGGGCACCCGCCAGGCTCCGGCGGACACTGCAGTGGGGAGGTCACAGCCCCATGCAGGCAACCACAGGGAATGTTTCCACCTCCTCCTGCCCACTGGTCATGCAGGAGCCCCCCCAGTCCCTCTCAGAGTGGGACAGAGGCACCCCAGCAATGGCCTCCTCTGCCCTCGGGCCTGGCTGCCAGGCATAGTGCTGCTGAGCCACCCTCCACCTGCTTGTGCCTCAGACAGGGGAGAAAAGCCCTGGACAGGCTTTTACTCTGTTCCCATCAGGACAAGGGGAGGGCTTTGACTTCCATCGTCCTTCAAACCTCACACTGGTCCCAGTATTTATGGGGAGGGAGACCTCAGCCCCAGAGCGTGTGGGACAGGGGGTTGCAGGAGGGAGTTTTGCTCAGTACCTGGGGGTCGGATGCCCGCTGCAGCCCTCAGCGCGTTGTAGTTCGCCACCCAGTTCTCATGGCCAACATCGCCCTTGTAGCCAACGACCTTCACCCACTCAGGGTTCTCATTCACCACCTCCCCTGTTGCCGTGGTCCACTCCTTGCCCAGACCCCCCACATAGAGGTGCTCGTCCTTCACCGCCAGCCACTCTGCCTTGAAGCCTGCAGTAGAGAGAAAGGCACAAGCTGGGGCTCAGGCAGCACATAGACATGGGACTGACCCCCACCCCCCTAAACACCACATCAGACAGCTCAGTGCTGGGCAGAGCCTTCCCCCACGCAGCCGGCAGGTCCCCAGGCAGGAGTTGCCGAGGCACAGAAAAGGTGCACTCACCCCAGCAAGCTGCAGAGAGCCAAACTGCTCTGTGCCTGCAGGATGGGACGGGATGGAAGAGCTCACCTTTCCCCACTGTGCCATCCCCATCTGGGAGGATCACCCAGGGCACCACCTTGTTGCCTTCAATCTGATAGACCACTCCTGTCCGGTCATCCACAGCATACAGCTTCCCGTTGAAGACAACCAGCTCGGAGAGCTCCATGCCCCTGCCCTTCTCAGACAGGTGGGACTGCAGTATGCTCTCTTCTTTGTCCCACTCCACTGTCACGCTGTCCCCGCTGTCTGACAGCACCAGGTAGCCCTTCTTCAGGTAACTGAACCAGGTGTGCTCCTCAGAGCCCTGGGACTGTGTGTCCAGGTCCGCAATGACTCCAATGCGGTAGCGCACACCCTCAGGGTTTCTCTGGGGTGGAGACAGGGGGTAGGTGTCATTGTAGCCGTCCCCTGCCTGCAGGCTGAGCTGCCAGTTGCGAGGATTGGGTGGACCGTGCCGTGCCGGGGAGGACCGGTGCAGGCAGAAGAGCAGCAGCACAAACCCCACGCCAGCTGACAGCACGATGGCCTTCCAGCGTAGTCGGAAGCGGGGGTCAGCACCCTTGGTCATGGACGCAAGGACAGGCAGACCACCAACGCTGATCCGGAGGGGGCTCATAGACTCATCGCAGGGCGGGACGGTCATCAGACTGCAGGCGAGGAGAACCTGGTGAGAGGAAGGGAAGAAGCAAATCAGAGAACTGGAGCCTGGCACTGCACTGAGCTTGAGGGCAGCAGAGCACAGCCATGAGGGAGCATCAAGGGACCTCATCCTCTCTCCTGCAGCAGGAGAAGGTGCTGCCACCTCACACAGGGAAGAGCCAGCACTCCAAGGGGCTGCTTTGCTGCTGGAGCAGCTCTCAGCCCCTTCTCACCTCACTTAACCCCTGCTCTGCAGTTCCAGACCCGGGCAACCCCTGGTGGGTTGGCAGACGTGCATGGCCTGCTCAGCACTTCCACCTGCCCCAGGTCCACTGCAGCCCAGGCAGGGAGCTGAGGCCTCGCCAAGCCCCGAGACCTGTGTTGAAGTGCCCCACTGAGCAGTGTCCCTGCACGGCCCCGGCAGGAAGGAGGGTCCTCTCTGGCAGTGAGGCCAACCCTTGCTGCCTCCAAAGCAGCCACTGGGTCTGGCCCAGCTTCCACAGCCCCTGGGAACCAGCCCCACTGCTGAGCATGACCCCAGGCCCCATGGGGACACCGGGATATACGTGGCAGCTCCACCCACACAGGATGCCAATTCGTGAGCAGGAAGCACCCGGGTGCAAGGGACAAACACCCCAACCTGCCCGGCCTTAAAGTTGCAGCAGCCCCTCCCTTCCCCCTGCCCATGGTCACAGCATACCCTCGGGCACAACTCGTGTGTGGATGCCTTCAGCCCACACCTCGCTGTGCCCACCCACAGTGCCCAGGCACCAGCAGCTCCTCTCCTGACCCTTTCGCTGTGCAGTGCAGCGGATGTGGCAGCTCACAGAGCTCCCGCAGATGTCAGACAGCCCCCCCGGTGCTAGAAGCCACCCCAACATCACCTGGGCCATGCCGTACAGGGCAAGGACCCCCAGCCCGGGGCAGGACCCCAAAGGACGGGTCCCCAGCTGCCAGCCCAGGGCTGTCCCCAAGGACCCGTCACCGCCGTGGTGGGGCTCCGGGTCTGGCGCTGGGCACGGGCTGTGCCGCGGGGCTCCCAGTGTGCCTTTCAGCAGCCCGAGGTGCAAACAGAGGCCGCATTGAGCGCGGGGGGCCGAGCCCCGGACAGGCGGGAGAGCTCCCGGTAGCGGGAGAGGGACGGACCCTGCGGGGACGGAGCACTTCCGATCCCCCTGCCCGATGCGCTGGCCCCATCCCAGCACCTGCCCTGGGCACGGACACGGCATCCCGGACCCCACGGGCACGGGCCCCCACGCCTCCTCTGCCACGGCCACCTGCACCTCCGGGCCCCACGGACATGGACTCGGGAGCCCTGAGCCACCTTCGCGGGCGAGCTGCCGGGGAACCGGCGCCCCGCCCGGCCCGAGCCGGGCCTTGCTGGCCGCAGGGCACAGCCCGGGGTCACCGATGCTCCCACCCGAGCGGGGCGCTCGGGACGGCCCAGCCCGGCGGGG
>JAOEHY010045920.1:0-12420 GCA_025447955.1 Psilopsiagon aurifrons
GTGTCCCTGCCCATGGCAGGGGGGTTGGAACTAGATGATCTTAAGGTCCTTTCCAACCCTAACTATTCTATGATTTTCTGTACAACAAAAGCCTTGATTTATTTTAGATACCCAATTAAAATACAAAGGCAGGCTAAGGCAAACACTTTGTCTTACAAATTTAGATGCTCCGTATTTCTCAGTATTGCCACATCCCTAGCATCTTTTGGAAGCAACTACAGTTTTGCACCGAAAAAGGCTTTGAATGGAAATTATTCAAGTCTCTAAAGGCAGCACTGCCACCTGGTGTTGCAGATAAAGCATTCTGGGCACCGTGAGGTTTTCTAACACAAAAAAAGCCACTTACTGTCTTATTCGGATTCTGCCATCCCCATGTATTCTGATAACTGCTGTTCTTCTCATCGAGATGGTTACTGTCACTTAATTACTTCCAGACAGTTTTCTAAATTCCAGCAGTTTGTAAATTTCAAATCAACACATTTTCAGTTCCTACCTTTTTGAACAAACGTGCTTCTATACACAAAACATAGTCTTGTTTTTTCCCCATGCTTTTTTCAGTACTGAAGTTCAGTAAAACTTAGTAATACTTGGAATGCTAAACTGAGACTACGGATAATAGAATAAAGGATATCTTATATGGGCACAGTAAATGAGTTTAAGTCTGGGATGGCAACACATCACTGCAGCAGAGAAATGGAACTGACTTTAAACCAAAAATATTTTTTGCTTTAAATGTATTCTTACAACATAGCTTTACAGAATAACAGTTGTGAAACAGTGTTTGAAATACACAAACAAAAGAGCATCTCCTCCACACAAGGAATTCACTCTTGCTACAACACACTAGATTATATGTGCAATCACACAACTGAAAGCTACAGAGCAGACGTCTGCAGGGCTGTCTCTCCTCTGAAAATGCTAATACAGCTGACACTGTGTTAACTTGTTTTCTCTTTTCTGTGAGCACAAAATGAAAATGCAAAGTAGTTCTCTGAAAAGCATGGAACAGACATCTGCTTTGGATCAAGATCATCAGCACAGCAGCATGAAGACTTGCCAAGCAGTCGTGAAGGGTCTTGCCAGGCCCAGGGAAAGCCAAACATGGACTGTACCAGCACTTGCACAACAATATTTTCCTCTACAGTGGGTATCTGTTGCCAAAATAAGAATCATTTTTCATCTGGAGGTGGCTGATTCAAATGCATCTCAGGCCACTAGACTGTGCCTCTAGCTCCAAAATACTGCATGATCAGTCCTATTGACAGTAAAGGGTTAGAAGGTATTAACAGTCTCTGCAGGACCCAAGCTACAGTCATGAGCACCCACCAGCTGTTTCTGGCCCATGTACAGTAAAACATGCTGACAATACCAACCTACCTGGTTATAGGCAAATAACAAGAACAAATTAGTGCATATAAACTATTGATCATTTATTAATCATTTACTGATCAATGACAAGTGACCATTCTGTCTTGTCTTCCTGCCGAACAAAAGCCCTTGAATTTCACTTGCTGCTTCTTCTTTCAGCCTCATAATCTGTGTTACAATTAACAAACACAGCTCAGGGCCAGAGAGTACAAAATGGGAGACAAAGGTAACACATTAAGTAGTCTCCAAAACACCTGTGGTATAAAATGCATATGTATCTTTAGCACGGAAAAAAGTTTTGTATGATGCTTTCTTTCCATTTAACAGCCTCCAAAAAGGTTGCGGAATGTCATTTCAAATGTAAACCAGTGAAAGAATTTAGCCATGAAATTCACGAGAGATCTCATTACCATCTGAGATACAGTTTAATGTACAGATTCTTGGAAATAAAGGCATAGTTTCATTTTTCCCCAAAAAAGAAAAATATAAAATCTCCACAAGAAATACAACTTTCCTCTTGCAAAACTACAAGGAAAATGGTTTTCAAACATGAATTCCCTGTAATAATTACAGAATAGGTCTTCTTTTTCACTGCATTACAATCAAAACAATCATAGAATCTTATCATACAATCATAGAATGGTTTGAACTGGAAGGGACATTAAAGATCTAGTTCCAATCCTCTGCCATAGGCACGAATACCTTCCACTAGACCAGGTTGCTCCAAGCCCCGTCAAACCTGGCCTTCAATACAGCCACGGATGGAGCAGTCACAACTTCTCTGGGCAGCCTGTGTCAGTGCCTCACCACTCTCACAGTAAATAACTTCTTAACTTTTAACCTAAATCTTCCCACTTCCAGTTTAAAGCCATTCCCCCTTGTCCTGTCACTGCATGCCCTTGTACAAAGAAATCTCTCCTCTCGGTACTGGGCCCTCTTCTTTAGGTATTGGCAGGCTGCTGTAATGCCTCCCCTGATCTTTCTCTTCTCCAGGCTTAACAAGCACATCTCTCTCACCTTAAATTAATAGAAGAGGTGCTCCAGCTCTCTGATCATCTTCATGGTCATCCTCTGGGCTTGATTCTACAAATTCACATCCATCAGTGTTCAAGGCCAGGTTGGACAGAGCCTTGGGTGGCACGGTTTAGTTGGAGGTGTCCCTGCCCATGGCAGGGGCATTGGAACTATATGATCTTAAGGTCGTTTCCAACTCTAACTGTTCTATGATTCTATGATTCTTGTGAGGGGGCCCAAAGGCTGAATGCAGGACTATAGGTTGGGTCTCACAAGAGCCAAGTAAAGGGGAAGAATTACCTCCCCTGACCTGCTGGCCATGCTCATTTGATGCAGCCCAGCATACATTGGCTTTCTGGGCTGTAAGCACACACTGCCAGCTCATGTTGAGGTTCTTGTCAACCAACACTACCAAGTCCTTCTCCTCAGGGCTGCTCTCAATCCGGACTGCACCTAGCCTTTACTTACGCTCAGGATTGCACCAATGTAAGTGTCAGGACCTTGCATTTGGCCTTGCTGAACTTCATGAGGTTCCACTGGCCCACCTTTCCAGCTTGTTAAGGTCTTTTTGATGGCATTCCTTCCCTCAAGTGTTATCAACTGAACCACACAGCTTGGTGTCATTGGCAAACTTGCTGAGGGCACACTCAATCCCACTGTCCATGTCACCGACAAAGACGTTGAACAAGACAGGTCCCAGCACCTACTCCTGAGGGACACCACTTGTCACTGATCTCTACTTGGACATCAAGCTGCTGAAAACAACTCTTTCAGTGTGACCATCCAACCCTTACCCACCAAGTGGTCGATACACCAGATCCACACTTCTCCAATTTAGAGACAACGATGTCATGCAGGACAGTGTCAAATGCTTTGCACAAGTCCAGGTAGGTGACATTAGATGCTCTTCCCTTATCCATAGTATCAACGACGAGGACACTTGGAGACAGTCTTAACTGTCAGACACAAAACTATGACATTCTTAAAAACCTTGAATTTTGTCAAAGAAAAAAAAAATCAGCTTGTAGAAGCCAAACATTAATTAAATGGAAAAATTGTAACTTTTTTCTGCATTATAGCTTTGAACATATGATAGATTTTTAACAGGGTGAGCAGATTTTGACACAGATCCTCAGAAGCCTATTGCTCCACAAATTTTTTAATTTTGAAATACTTATAGATGATGAGCTAGTCCAAAATTAAGTGCAGGCTGCAATTAGTTAGTTGAAGTGCAGAAAAGGAAACAAACTTTTCTTACCTAGGCTATGATCTTCTTTTTTTCTGTTTTCCCATTTTGAGCTGTCCACATAGGCTGCAGAAAGTAGGTATCTTTTCCCTAATGAAGCAAGAAATCACTAGGTAAGGCAGGTTGCTTAGACACCTCTAAATAAACTAACGCTTTATTAGATATCACCTTTTTCTGTCACATTTACTGAGTTGGATGCATTAAACTGTCCTATGACACATCTGTAAGCAGCAGATGCTGTAACAGTTTGGGTCCTTTTATGTGGATGAGTCATTACCTTCTCATTTTTAAAACAGAAAAGCTCTCCCCTAGTTTTTTTCCAGCATGAAAGAAATCTTTCTAAACTAAACTCTGTATTTAGGAAAATGATAAATTTGTAAACTCAGAAAAAACTCAAAGAATAGCTTCTTTGTGCCCACAGGCCTTTATCACCAAATGCTAACAATTTGCTATATGTAGGCATAAACAAAAAAAAATGGAATACACACCAAAAAGCTTTTTTGTTGTTGTTGCAGTTAATTTTTTCACTTGTAAAGATTTGCCTTAGTGGAAATGAAAAGTAGATCCTAATCTTGGAAATACGCCATTTCTATTCATCTCCCTTTTTTGCACCTTCTGTGAAATGCAAAGTTTGCTCAAATGTTTTTAAGCATTTGTTTTCCAAATGCTACTTTGTGCCACTTTTGGAATCTGCTCAAGACATGTTCTAGCTTGTGAAACAAAACAGAAAATGATTAATTTGGAAGAACAAACTATGTTTGTGCATCATTCACAGATGATGAGGCCTTGCAAATGCATGAGAAATACGTAGATATTTTTTTTTAAAGGAATACATAGAAATTCATGCAAGGGATTGTGGAAATCCATGTTAAGAAACAAGAAATAGACATTACTATGCTACACAGAATTCTTACCTAGTATCTTAAGGTCTTTATCTGAAAACCTACCTGCTACCACTCAAAGTTTGTTGCTCTTGTTTGAAACAATTTTTCTCCTTATCTTTCTTCTGACATGAAATTATACGCACACATCTGAACATCTTAGCAAGTTGCTGTCGAAAAGACCAGTACACTGCATTCCACAGTCAGAATGTGAAAAAACATGCAATGCTTAGCCAAACAGTTGGAAAGTAAGAAAAAGAGGCATTTCTGTTTGGTTCAAATCACAAAATCATAGAACCAGCTAGGCTGGAAAAGGCCTTTAAGTGCAACCATTACCCAGGACTTCCAAGACAACCATAAAAACCATACCACCCAGGGCCTCATCTACACCGATTCTGAACATTGCCAGGGATGGTGATTCCACCACTTCTCTGGCAGCCTGTTTCAATGCCTGACTGCCCTTTTGGTGAAGAAATTTTTCCTAATATTCAGTCTATCTAGTTGGTGGGGTTTCTTTTGAAGCTATTTCTAATTATGTTGATGAAGGAGGCAAGCAAAAGAGCCAGGTTCGTGCTGTTCTTTTGCTAGGATAAACCTCTGTATGCTCATTCACAGCTAAGGATACCACTAGCAAGTATGTGGCTTTAAAGAACTGTTCTCTATAGTACAAGCAACTACCTGCATGATAGTGCTTTGCTCAGGTAAGCTGGAGGTCCAGTGCCAAAGCAAAGAGTGGTATTATTGAGACAGGGGCATGTAGGTACCAGGAAGCAACACGGTGAAATTCATGCTGACAGAAGCTGAAAAGGCACAATTGAAGTCACCCATCATCGCAAAAGCCAGGATTTTTTGAAAGGCGGCTTTAAAAAAACCTATGTCTTGGTTGCACTTCTGTGACCTGAGTTAGTAGATTGTGCTGAACACCGACTGCTGCGGGTTCGGCAGCCTCGATACAACCCCGCGTTGCTTCCCGTGACCCCAAACGGCAGCTGCTATCATACTAAGCTATGAAACAGGCAAGGTAGAATACCTATAAAAAACAAATTAAGAACACTCTCCCGCACCGAATGCGAGTGGTAGGCCGTTCTCAGATCTGCCTGCACTTTTATACGTGTATGACACAGGCAAGGCAGAAATCCCTAGGCAGCACCGCATGCCTCCTCACGCGCTGCGGCCAAGCAGGGCGACCCAGGGACCCGTCCCGCCACTGCCTGTCCTCTCCGGTGGAGCCCCCACAGCCCCTCAGGAAGTCCCCCCAAGCAGGAGTCCCCGCCGAGGGCTGCTGCAGCCTGCCTAAAGAGCACCGACCTTCCGCAGCGCCGAGACCCCTTCTGGTGCAGAACACTCCGCGAAGAAGCAGAGCGACGGCCATGGCGCCGAGGGAGGAGGCTAGCCGCGCAGCGGGGCGGGTCCGCGTGCGCCCCGCCTCCGGCAGGTCGGGCGCAAGATGGCGGTGGTGCTCTCCTTCGGGTCGCGGCGGGTGGTGCGGGAGGCGGTGCGGCGCTCCGCCATTCACCCGCCCGCCTCCGGCTGCTGGGGCTGCGCGCCTGGAGGTACCGCGGGTTGCGCGGCGGGGAAGGGCTGCGGGGTGCGCAGCCGGGGCACTGGGCCGCTCGAGGGCTGCGGTCCCGTCCCTGGTACTACAACTCCCGCCAGGACCGGCGTTTATCGTAACCTTGTGCCTGACGGGAGTTGTAGTTCCGGCGGGGGTGCCCCGATCGGCGTCGAGTATGGAACGGAAGGGAGCGCTGAAGGGCCCCCGGTGGGTGTTCGAGCGGGCGCGTGGGTGTTGTGGTGTACTGGGCCGGTGCGGCAGCGTTGTCCCTCGGGGCAGCGTTGCTCGGTTTATCCTGTGCTGGCAGTCGGCTACGTAGGAGTCGCCAAAACCCAATAAACATTCAGCTTCATAAATGTGGTTTTGTTCTGGGAGAGCAGCATTACCCAGAGGCTCTGCTGGTTGTCACCACTGTCACCGGGCTTCAGAGGCCTTTCGAGGTGTTCCCTCGGCGTGTGGAAAGGACGTGATAGAAGGCTCCAGCATAGGCCACGTCTGGCTCTCTGGGTTGCTCTTTCAATGTCTGTGGAGGGTTCGCTTAGTTTACAGGTCTGCTAGACACCTCAGACACGTGGAGATCCTCACTGAGTAGTGGTTTGCCCACCGCTTTTCACTGGCCCCGCTTTTAGAGAGTCACAGTGTGTCAGGTTGGTCAGTTAATTTCTCTGGGATGGCCTGCCCTGCGTGTGTGTGCCAAACTTTGTATTGATCTCCCTCTTTTTTTGCTCAGCAACCCTCTTTGCGCTGGGGTTTCTTTCCATAACACTGTAAAGTGTGTATTTAAGAAAGTGGTAGAATGGAGCAAATTAATTTCAAGAAGGAGAAAATTCTGCTGTCCCAAGCTCTGATCACACCTGTGACTGCTGAGTGGCCATGCAGTGTGATGTGTGTGTACCTGACCAGGCACTGGTGTGATTCCTACATGAGCTTTGGAGAGGCCTGGGACAGGGGTGGTGTTGCACCAGCTGAGTGGGTCTTTGGGAAGTAATGGCAATATAATCCAGGCCAGTTTCATGCTGGATAAAGTGTATTTGCTTACCCATTGGAACTGTTTTCATTAAATTTAATGGCTAAAGATGCCATTTAATGGAGGGGGTTTTTCTTCAGATTTTATGAAATGTATCATTAGCATGCTTAGCTTCCATAGAAAACAAGTGGTTTTATTTTGCTAGGGAAACACGGAAGGAGAAATAACCTAGCTCAGGATAATACTTTCTCTTGTCTCTTCATGATTAGAATCATTAAGGACCTGAAAACTTAAAAGATTAGATTGTGACAACATAAACTATTACAGTGACTCTCTGTTACAAAATCACTGGCTGCAAACAAAAATTTACCGAAGGGCTGGTTTTGTTGCAGCAAAAAAAATCACAAAGAACATCTGCCCACACTTTTGTTAAAGGAGCTTACTACACAGCACAGTTGAGGTTAGCGCACAAAGCTAGTTTTGAGATTCTAGGTTCAATGGCTGTCTTCTCTGATGTCTGTAACTGCACTGGAACTTTACTAGGTCTCCTGAGTGTTAATACAATCCAAATAGTAAGCTTTATGTTTTTTTCTTTTGTCTGTCTACTGGTTTTGGAGCTTCTAGGACAATGCATTCTGCAATAGGGGGGACAGCATGTGTGAGGAATCTGTGCCACTAGTGAATTGTGGTGAACAAAGAGAAGACAAATCATTATAAAAATATGAAAGGGGTGAATTACCTTATGCTTGTGCAGAATCTTCATGTATCTTAGCTTGGTGGAGAGAAGTGGTGTCTTTACTTTTTCTTTTGCACAGCTAGTAAATACATACTTCTTCATCCTTGTAGACATTAATTTTATGAAGCTGAGACATAGTGCTCAGGTACTTTTGTCTGTCACGTGAGCAATTGCAATTTTTGCAGTCTTTTTTTAGTGTCATGGTGCCACTGTTCTGACATCACACACTAATTAACAACAGTAATTAATAAATACAAAGTTCATTAGTATTAAAACAGAAAGTGTGGCATAAACCTCTACCTTCATCTTTTTCTCTTATGGTAGGGAAGAGGTATCTGCTAACGGAAGATGATATCAAATTACAAGAATTTCAGCAAATGAAAGTGATAATTAGAAATGAAGTTCACGGCAATAAAGGTATTGATATTTATTTCATTATCACCATTCTCAGTTTTGGAATAAGTCCTAGAAAATAAGACAGTCACAGTCATAATGTGATTTCAACTGACCCCATGTAAAACAACAACTTAATCTTTCTCTTGCTAATTTTTTGTTGCTAAAATTATTGGAAGATCTGCAGCTTTGTAGAGTGAAGCAATAGTAGCTGCGGTGTGCTGGAAAATGTTGAGAAGTTTTCAAGGATGCAGACTTTTGCATAAGAAGTGTTTATGCCTTGCTTTTCCAGCTTTGTCAGATAGTCTAATAGAAAATACTGTTTCAGTCTACAAATCTTGCTTCAAATATGGTATCAGAGAAAGTTACTACAAAACCTAATAGCTGCTTAATTATCCAGAGGATGCCTATGGCAGTAATTCTCTTCTAATCTACTCTGTAAATTTAGTTAGCTTATTCTTTTAGATTTGTTTCTATTTACCTAATGTCAGTTCTCAATTGTACACCCAATTCTAGGTGATATATGCATACTTAGACTATGGAAATCAAATTTAGTCTTTCTGAACTTACGAAGGATCTTCCCTGATGGGGATTTTGTCAAGCTGCTTAAAAAATAAACAAATTCCTTTCTTTAAGGAACATAAATATAAACATAAATCTGTCCTTAATATTCAAGAAAGATTTGGTAAAACTCCACTTCCTGCACCTGTTTAATCATGTACAGGTGTTCTAGTGATTCAGATTGACAATTGTTCCAAAGGATGTAGTTAATTTTGGTTTTTATGTGTATGTCAAGGAAGAGACAAATAATCAAATTTTGTTTTGTATAAACCAGTCTTCTGTAACAGAGTAGAAGGTAAAGTCAACAGGGCAATTTTTCTGTATTGAATGAAAGTAGAGTTTAAATCAGGCAGTGGCAAGTCATAATGTTGCTATGTTTTGCTGTGATGATGACATACTTACATGGGGGATTATTCATCCTGCCCTCAGGGAGGATGAATGTAATAATTTGAATGTATTGAATATTATTATCAAATATAATGAATTTAATTTATTGCTATGGGTTAATCACTCTTGCTTAAACAGGTTTGTAGAAGCCAAATATTTTACTTTACAGGTCACAGTAGATCTTTTTGTTTTGAACGAATAGAAGCTTTCATGGACTAATTAAAACAATGTGCTAAGCACCTATCTGTGCATATGTGTGCAAGGTTTCTTTACTCTGTGTTTAGTCTAATACTTGAAAGCTGAAAAGGAATAATTAGGGTTATTATTAAACTTGGCTTAGAAGCAGAAACAGAATGTATGTATAGAAATTATGCAGAATATATAATAGCTATTAGTTATTATAATGCAACTATTGACTGTAATAGTTATTCTATTAACAGCAGTTAAATGGTTGCCTAGTATAATACAGAGACAGTTGGAATCCCAGGTATTTTTTGAATTTCTATGCACCTCTGAATACATTACAACTATTATATGCATACATCTGTATACATTCTTCTGACTTCACAGGATTCAGCTCTGCATTTCAGCTTGATTAAGGACTTGTATTTGCATGTAGCAACAGATACACATCCAGTAGCTGAATATGTTGTTCTCTGGGGTGCTCATTTTGCACCTCTTGTGTAGCTTTTTAGCTTGGGAACAGCGCTGACCCAGCAGCTCTTACCAAAAAGTTCACTTCCCTGGCCAAGATGGGGTGTAACCCCAATAGAGGAATGGGACTGCCAGGTGGTGCATGTGATTTTAGTGTTCGCTGTGTCTGAATCAGAGGTTTGAGATTACCAAATGAAGGACTCTCTGCTTGCTTTGTCATAAGAAAATGTGCTGAATAGAGAAACCTCTTTGGGAGTGGCAGGAAAAGGGCAACAACTCCTGAGGTTATGGTTATATATAGAAATACATAGATTACATATGAGACTCTTTGTGTTTGCATCAGTCATGAAGGAATTTGAATCTTCTGCACAAGCAATGTTGAGGAGTTCCTATGGTCATTTGAAGGCTGAGTGGGATTGGTTTTGTTTGCTTGCTTTTTAAAACAAGAACATAAGGCAGAAAATGTCACTCAGAGAACTTCCTTCCTCTTTAAAATTTTTGTATTACATAACATACACAATGCAATTAAGTTCACAGTAAGCATCCTCTTGGTTTTCCAAGTCTGACATGACTTCTTGGGAACACCTAGGCATGAAGCTTCATGCAGTTTTCTTGGTGAAAAAAACCCCAAGCTTTCTGCCTTTTTGAATCTCCGTGTTTCGGTACCAAGTATGCTACGCAGGTAAAGGAATTGTCTACAGACTGTTGCTATAATGTGTTTTATTTTCAGGTCCGTATTTTGAAAGTATTAAAGAAAAATTAAAGAAAAATGAAATAATTCTCAAAACTGAATTAAAAAATTTGCTGCATTTATGTCAGACTTCATCTGATGTGGAACTAGCCAGAGAAGTTATTTACAGGTATTTTTAACAATCCAGGTAACATTCTTTTCTGTCTTTATTTTTTGGCTTTTATTCAATCATCTCAGGTTATGCCTGCAGTTGAGGGCTTACCCTAATTAAGTGGCCATATGCATAGTTAATCCCTTAAACTAAGTCTGTATTTTAATTTGTTTTGGATCTTCCAACCCTTCGCAGACTCCCAGATCAAAGGAAATTCAAGCTACAACAGCAAAGTGCTTTACTATTGTATGCAGAATGAGCAGTACGACATAGAAGCATTGTAGAATCACAGAATAGTTAGGGTTGGAAAGGACCTTAAGATCATCTAGTTCCAATCCTCCTGCCATGGGCAAGGACACCACACACTTAACTATGTCACCCAAGACTGTCCAACATGTTCTTGAACACTGCCAAGTATAACGGTGTGTTCAGTGGTGTTTTCCAGCCAAGCCGTCCCTCAATATAAACTGGTCTGGATGCAGTAGTGGGAGGTTTTGTGAATTAAAGCCTTCCCAGCAGTTGCAGTGTGGGAGTTATATGGAAAAAAAAAAAATGAAACACTGTATTTTTATCATTTCAATTGGAGTTCTTTTACTGTAGGAGAGAAAAAGTTATTTGAACAGGTAGTGCTGCGAAAATAGAATGCTGCAACGTCCTGTGCTATTGCTCTGGGGATAGAGTAAAGTAGTTGGAATTTTTGTGGTGGAGACCCATTCTGCTATTAATCCAATGCAGGTTACTTTACATATTACTAGTTAATTTATTAGTTTGATCAAAATATTTTTTTTCCATAAAATTAATCTTCTGTTATCTAAATGCCATTGGCTGGTGCAGATAGGGAAGTGTGCTTGTCATGGCACATGCAGATCTTGCTGTCTATTTAAATCTGTTTTCCCCTCACAAATTCCATGCTCTGTGAGATTAACTATTTTTCATCTTTCCAATAGGTACCATGAGCAGAATGGAATCACAGCCTTACATAATTTTAAATTTGGGCCACTCTTCATGAGGCTATGTTATGAGCTAGATCTTGAACAACCTGCTGTAGAACTTATCAAAGATCAGGTAATTTGCCTATATATTTAGAAAATATTGTTGTTATTTTTAGTCCTATATGAGGAATTCGTGTGCTACACAAGTCCTCCATGAGCTTATAGACTTGAAGTATATGTGTTGCATTAGTAAAGATGTCTATGATATTAATCTGAGGATGCAAATTACATGGGGTTTATCTTAAAAATAACAAGACAGTAATTGAAAGAAAACCAAATGCTAGTTTGACTGATAGCATTATTGTACTTCTGCATAATGACATCGTAAGTATTGATTAAAAAAATTCTCAAATAAACACAGCTGATGCATGCTTTCCTGCTGTCTGTGATTCATTATATTGTTCATGGAAATGAACACTTCTGAGCTTTTGCATAGTAGTCATAGAATCATAGAATACTTAGAGTTGGAAGGGACCTGAAGATCATCTAGTTCCAAACCCCTGCCATGGGCAGGGACACCTCCCACTAAACCATATCACCCAAGGCTATGTCCAGCCTGGCCTTGAATACCACCAGGGATGGAGAATTCACAACTTCCCTGGGCGACCCATTCCAGTGCCTCACCACCCTTACAGTAAAGACTTCTTCCTCATATCCAATCTAAACTTCCTCTGTCTAAGTTTGAACTCATTACCCCTTGCCCTCTCACTACAGTCCCTTATGAAGAGTCCCTCCCCAGCTTCTCTGTAGGCCCACTTCAGATACTGGAAGGCTGCTATGAGGTCTCCACGCAGCCTTCTCTTCTCCAGGCTGAACAGCCCCAA
>JAOEHY010045921.1:0-19088 GCA_025447955.1 Psilopsiagon aurifrons
CTTGGGTGATATGGTTTAGTGGGAGGTGTCCCTGCCTATGGCAGGGGGATTGGAACTAGATGATCTTCAGGTCCTTTTCAACCATAACTATTCTATGACTTTATGATACTTCTATTCTATGAAAAACAACTTTCAGTTCTTAAAACAATCTCAGATCTTCTGAAATTTATGCAACTTAATGTAACAGGAATTTCCAGTTCTTAGTTGTTTGACCATGAGGAGTTAAAGCATCTGAACCTTTCTGAAGGCTGAAGCAGTACTCATAGTTGCAGAAAATAAATGTGTCAACTCATCCAATGTGTTTGTAGCCTATATCTTCCTAAAAGACAGAGAAAGCTCAATAAATTAATTTTCTTATTTGCATTTTAAGGTCATATTTTTAGACATCTGTAGACATACTCAGAGAAAGTAATTGACAATATTTAAAATATGTAAAATTTCAATGGTTAAATCTAAGGTAGATTTCCCTTAGAAGTAGTAAAGAAGACTGTAATTTCTGAGGTGTGAATCCTCTAAGCAAAGTCAGACAAGCTGACATAAATGCACCTTGAAAGTAATTATTTTTCTCTGTTGACTTTACAGAGATGCAAAGCTGACTGCCCAAGATGACCAAATTACTTTTTCCCAGAATCAGAGCACTGTAATGCACTGAAAACTAAAAGCCTCACCTCCACAGGGCCACATAACATGTTAGAATTACGTACTTATGTTTACTGTAGTCAGTACTAAGAGAAAAGCACAGTTTAAGGTTATGCTGATCAAGACAATTCCGAGAAACAATCGTTTATGAACACGATATGTTTGAACATATGCCCTTTTGTGGGATACAAACACCTCATTCAGTATTCCTCATTAAATTTGGGTTATACTTTCCTCCAAACCATGGACTTTGGTATTTTTTGTGGACCCTAACAATCAGTCCTACATTCACAATAGCTTGTCCTCCGCAGATTCATTCAGAAATTTCTCACACACACTTGGAAATATCTAGTGGAGTGGAAATACAAACTTTAGAAAGTCTAGAACATGTCTCTTGCTCAGTGGTGACTGCTTCAGCCACCTCTTTACTCTGCAGAAATTAGGCAGAAGTAAGCAGATACTCCAGCTGCATTTTGAAAAACTGGACTGCTGTGCTGTCTTTGTGTGCTGGGGCTGTTCTTTGCCCATCAGACCTGCTCCAGGAACTCAGACAAGTAGACCTTAGAAGGAAATTAAGCATCTAATCATACCTAACAATAAATCTCTGCATATGAATGAAAACCACAGGTTATTTCACATGGGTCATACCTCTATTAGCCAACTAAATGAGCCCAGCTCTCTTCTCTGTGTCACGGTTTAAGACCAGTCAGCCATGCAGTTCACTCACTCACTCCCCCCTCTTTCTTTCCCCCAGCTCCCCGGGGGATGGGGAGGAGAATTGAAAGAATGCAACTCCCACAGGTTGAGATAAGAACAGTTTAGTAACTAAGGTATAACACAAACCACTACTGCTACCACCAATAATAATAATGACAAGGGAAATACAAGGAAAGCGGATATGACTGCTCACCACCCAATACCCATCCTGACCCAGCAGTGAATCCCCACCCTTCCAGGTCTCTGCCCTCCGTTTTTACATCTTGGGCATGACGTGCTGTGGTATGGAATACTTCTTTGGTCAGTTTGGGTCAGGTGTCCTGTTTCTGCTTCCTCCCGGCTTCCCGTCCTCCCTGGCAGAGCATGAGGCTCAGAAAGTCCTTAGTCAGACCAAAACATTACTAAGCAGCAACTGAAAACACTGGTGTTACCAGCGTTGTTCCCAGGCCAAAAGTCAAAAACACAGCACTGCACCAGCTACCAAGAAGGAGAAAAATGACTGTTACTGCTGAGCCCATGACATCTGATACTGAGCTGAGTAAGCACAGGAATATTAGCTAAAATTTTAAATCAGACAAAAGAGAATATTTGACTCCAGACTGCTTGCTGGGAAATGTGTCCAGCCTCTTGTAACTCCTAAACAAGCCTGGGAATTGTATGGAGAATGATAATTTAATACCATTGAGGTACCTTTTTATTTAAACAATAATAATTCATTAATTATTAGAAATTTAAATAAATATATTGTGCCCAAATACTAGAATCAACATAAACCAAAGTAATTTTTTTGTTGTAAATTAAAGAAACCATCAAACATGGGTACTTGTGTAATTAAGTAACTCCTAAAAGCAATTTTAGGACCTATTCTTTTACATTTAAAAATAGTCTTTTTAAATCACTTTCCTGGACAGAAAACAGTCTCCTCCATAACTTGAAAAAAATCATATTTCACTAGTAAACCTCGATTTCTGAATTCAATTTATCCAGCCCCAAAGAAGATACTAAGGCACACTTATCAAGCAGCATGAGACTGAAGAATAGCCATGAAGGACTTATTAAAAGACATGAGCTTAAGTCTTATTGAAAGTCGATTGTTCTTTGACTGCTATGTCATTCTCCTTGTCAATAGCATAGATAAATGTGGGTTTTATCCTATACCTCTTCAAGGAGGAGAATGTAGAGAAATGAACGAAACTTCAGTAGTTGCAGGGGAAGAAAAATGAAATGCCAAGATTAGAACTCCGTATTATGCTAGACATTACCTGTGAAGTATAGCGAGCCTTAATTAACAAGTCATTTGCAACAGCCCGTAAAGCATAGTTTTAAAGGATTATAAGATGTCTGTATTTGTTATTCCCTATTCTGTGTCTGGGTTTTTAACCTAGATAACAAGTTCTTTATTGGCTTTTGGCACTACCATGTTGAACACAAATAACAGCGTTTTCATACATGAGCTTTCCAGACAATAAATTGGGCATTGGTATTACATATTAAAGACAGAAAATGTTGTTAAAATAATCCAGACACAAGTATTTATTTTAGATCTCTCATCCATCACTATCAAAGAAGATTTCAGACACAGGAAAAATCTTTTTTTTAGTTCCCAGTTAAATCTTTGGTCAAATTTACATAATTCACACTAAGTATATTATCATGGGTGGTGTTACTCCAAACAGTCTTTATGCTAGAAGAGAGATATAGGATATTTTATACCACTCAGAGTGATCAATATACAATTGGGAATATACAATATACATGTGAGAATTCTGGGAAGATATAAATAGTTTAAATTTATCTTGAAAGATAAAAAATAGGGTAAATTTATTTTTTCTTTAATGATTATGAAATACATTATATAAAATAAATCCTTGTTATCATTGTGTAAAACCTTGCAGAAAGTGTGACAATACCATCCTTCTTCCTTTATCTTCAGTGCTGTAAACATTTTTCAGAAATAATATTCCACTGACATGGGAAATGGCAACATATCCAAGTGGAACTCATCCAAATCTACTCCACTAGGCTCTCACAGGAGCTTTAATGACCTCCATTTATACAAATGGACTGCTTAATGCAGAAGAAATTATTGTTAATATGAATGAAAAGGAGCCTTTGACAGGCACAGCCATTCACAGATTCACCAAGTGGCTAATAAAAATCACCTTTGCATCTGCTGTCTTCTGTGAATTACTGATGTTGCTGGAGACAGAACAAATTAGCAGGTCATGAGGAGAGAAATTCAAGCTCTAATAAATAAATTAGTTTAGCCCTAATATCCTGTTGGGCTCCGGTATTTTCCTCTTCTGTTTTTCCTGTGTAGCAACACTGGCATCAAGAGACTCTACATAAAGTATTTTCTTGAGGAATTTCTCCTAACCTTTCTTACCTTCAAACAGTTTTTATCAATAACTACTGAGCCAAGAGTCAGGTAACTTCTTTGGAGATAAGAAGAAAATAAAATAGGAAATGAAATGAATTCCTAAACTATGCACTTTTTAAATACATCAAACAGTCTTTGGACATATATAAGCCTACTAACTGGGAAGAGAGGTGGGCAGCAAATGAGGATGGAGAGAATGAGAGAGTGAGAAGTAAAACGGGAAAGAATGACAGGTGCTGAGTCAAAGAGTGAGGGGAGGAGTGAAGGAAGAAAGAAAAGAAAGAGGAAGTGAAAGAAAAGAAAGAGGAAGGGAAAGAAAAAAAAGAGGAAGGGAAAGAAAAAGAAATACAAAGAGAGAGAAGACAGAAAAAAGAAGAAAGAAAAAGTTGCAGAGAGAAGCAACAGGCAGATTTAGCAGAAAATCATGGTGCAATCATAATGTCCCCAAGCACACAAGATTTTTTTTCAAGTTAAAAAGATTGCAGTTAAACATGGAAAATTCAAATTAAATATTTAATGAAAAGAATATTACTTTGCTGACTGAAACAAACTAGACAGCACAACTAAAAGTCAAAGCCCTGCTGCCTACTTAAGCTTTGCCATTGCCATAAGACTATTCCCAGAGAGCACTGCTGAACTCAGATTTTATAGGTTTTATCTTTAACTGTGAGTTCCCGTACTTTAGAAGGACAGCCAGTAGAGTTCTTTTTATGTTGCTTTCTAGACAAATGTTTCTAAGGCCAAAGTTGCTTTTTAATGGAAAACAAAATACGGTTTCTGCAGTAGAAAACAAAATGTTACAGATAGCAGAGCACCTTCTTAAGCATGATCAGACCACATGGAAAGCAGCCAACTCAATGATCCACATACACCTGTTAAAACTGCTGAAATAGGATAGAAGATAAGCAGAGGAGCACAGCAGGGTATGGAAAATCAGCAGGCTACCAAGAAGGCTGAAAAACACAGGTACGTTTTTCTTCTCTGTCTTCTTTTTTTTTATTATTATTCTCTCTCAAGTACTAACAGTAACTTCAGGGAGAAAAATAATAAACCGAATCTAAAGATTTGTTAGATTCCACTCAGCTGGATATTTTACCCAAGGCAATGTGTTTGTCGTGTGTCTTGAATGAGGCTATGATTTGACATAAGAGTTGGGATTGTCCCATAACATCCCCTTTCTGATACACGTTTTTTTTCAGAACAACTGCCTCGACATATGAAACTAACAGCTTTTATTCCAGGCAGCATTAATTCCTGCAGTATCCTATACCACTGGGACTAAAGACACTGCTCTGTGTTCAGAGAACCAAGCACTACTAAGCCTTGAGTCTCATCAGAGACTGGAAATTTTTTCTATTCAAACAGTAAGCACAGAAGCAACAAGCTGATGTGGTAAAAGAGTAAATTAACTCCTTAAATAGGTGGATGTACACAAATCTACTGGAAATAACTACAAGCAAAGAGGCTTTTATTCTTTTAATAGATTATATAAGTCTATCCAGAAACAGTTTCTAATGGGCATGAACTTTGTAAGGAATTAAGTTCAAAAGCCCTTCTCCAGTCTTTTTTCTTGTTTCTTTTTCTTTTTCTGTGTGGTTTTTTTTGTTTGTTTGTTTTTTTTTTTTTTATTAACCTAAACATTAAGGGTTTTAAAACCATACTCATATCTGCCCTCTGCATCCTGCTTTTGGCTTTTGGGGTGGTTATGGGTAATAGCATGACAACCATTGCGTTTCCATACCGTTTTATAGTTTTTTACTCCCTGAGTATGTAAGTATAAGTAAGTATGGTCACTCTACTTAGCATCTAAACATTTATTACTATTTTTAATGAGGAAAATTAAATGGAAAGGCATTTAAAATAAGACTGAAATTATTTTAAGTTTTAAATGGTTATCCAAAAATTAATGTTCAAGAACTTCAGTTTAAAACAATTAGGAAAAGAGGCAAATATACACATCTAATTGATTGGAATGCACCTACTAATTTTCTTTAAAATTGTGTATTTCTTAAATCTTTGTCCCTAAGAAAAACAAACAAAAAACCTAAATAAACAAACAGAAAAACCCAAACACACACATAAAAAAATCCCTTATTAGAAATGCTGAGTAATCAGTTGTAAAAAACGTGGAGGTTTTGGTTTGGTTGTATCCATCCTGGTAAGCAAAACCGTGTCAGTGCATTAGTTCAAACAGTAGCCTTCAGTCATTCTTATTCTTTCACTATAAGCATCCTCCTGGCAATGCTGACTCTGACAATTCAGTGTTCAGGCACATGGAAGGGAAGAGCACATGCCAGTAACAGTTTTCATTGTGGATCTGAATAGGATTTCTGTTTTGCCTTGTGGATCTAAGTAACATAAGCAATGCCATGCCTTTCTGTCCCTGCTTTACTTACTAAGAGGCAATAAATTTTCTTGCACTGCCAAAATCAGATACTGGTCCACTAACCTCCTGTCATCATCACTGCACAAATGTTAATTTATTCTATCACCACCTACCAAATCATCTAGTTCCCTTAGGAAAATTATTCCGGGTGATTTCTGAGGGACTGATTTGCTCCACAAACAGCTTCCAGAAAGTACAATGGAATAAGCTTTAAATTTCTCCCCACCAAAAAAATTATTCTGGCACTATGCCAGAAGGTTTATAACCTCCAAATAATCTTACATTTTATGTGCCATAAGGTATGTGTAACTTGCATCAGTTTCGTGGCATGAAAAAAATATGTTCTACGAGTTGAAGCATAGCCACTATGATTTCTATCACCCATGTATTAGTATGTGCACATACACAAACATGGAAGTTTTATCTTAGGTTCAAAAAAGCCAAGGACCACGTCCTTCTTATAAAGGGTGCACTGTTCTGCTCAGGAAAAGGTAAGATGTGGACAGAGTGGATACATCACTGTGTATCACTTGGCACAGAAGTCAAGAATCACTCCTTGAGACTGATAGTTTTAATATTGCAGTTGTAGCTCATGTGCCTTCTGTGACTTCCTTCTGCCACAATGGGTAAGGATCCCATGTCAGAAGGTGGAATTATGCTCCCTTTTTCTGAAAAGAAGACTTAGCTTATCAAAGCAAGCAAAAAACTTTGTGTCATATAGAAATTAGTTTAATTCACTACTGGTCCAAATTCAAACTATGGACCTAGCATGAGCTGATAAGTGATAAGGAATGAGAATGAACAAGTTCATGAAAGTAATATTAATTATTTTTTTTTTTTTTAATAAGCAGAGAGTTAGATTTGTGTTGGATATTTTTAAAATACTGTCAGGAAGATTATGACCCATTATCAGTCTTCTGAGAATTGAATTTCTCACAGCTTTCCTAATATAGAGCAGAATGTGATAATGCAAACTAACCTACCACTAGCTGCTTCGTTGAGACAACAAGGAGCTTCATAAAGAGAAGAACTAATGAAGCCTGGCTATTAATGAATTTGTGCTCAGTTTTGTTTGGATTTTTAACCTGTGCTACAGATATAGGGCCTAAACCTGATCTTTTTTAGAATTCTTAGACTTCTTCAGGAAATAATTTTTTATTAAAATGTAGAATTCTTGATGCCTATGAAGCACAATCTTTGATTAATTATTTTTCCATAGATTAGGACATTTACAATACCTCTCTATGTTAAATATGTATTAAGAGAAGTTGTAACCCTGAATAGTTTCCCTCAGGGACAAAGGAAGTAGAGACTATTTTCTCAACCCAGCTGTTAGTAAAAAGAACAAAACAAACCCAAACCAAACAACCACATACACACAAAAAAACACCCCATACCAAAAAGAAACGACCTCTTTCTTTTTCTGTAAAACCTGCTTAAAACAGGACAAGAGTTCATAATTTATTAGAGCAGATCACATATTATCCCCTTGTCCTATCCATTCCTCCTGCCTTACTCATCTAAAGGGCTGGATCACACAAGATTCACACATTAGATATCAGGTAGAAGTTCTTTACCATGATTGTGGTAAGATGCTGAAACAGGTTGCCCACAGAAGCCATGGATGCTTTATCCCTGGAAGTTTTAAGGCCAGGTTTGAAGGGGTTTTGAGCAACCTGGTCTAAGTGGAAAGTGTCCCTGCCCATGACCAGGTGAACTTTAAGGTTTCTTCCAACCCAACCCGTTCTATGATTCTATGATATTACACAAAAAAAAATAAAATAAAAAAAAAAAAAATTCTTTTCATTATTCTCTATCTCATGAATCCAAGAAAATGTGTTAAAGAATTCACTCGAGAAAAAAAAAAAAAAAAAAGTATGGATAGTATTTATGGAATGTTTCTGTTAAACAACATCTCGAGAAAATAGTAAATGTCTTAACTATGCTATCCAAGATAATATAAAAGTATTGATCCAGACCTTAATGAGACCATGAAATGGTGCTTGTACATATATACACACAAAAATTAAGTATCTTCAGGGCCTCTAGAAGCATGACTGGACACTCAGAAATGAATATGAGAATCCAGAGATGTTACAGCTTTCTATCTAGTTGCCCAGTTCTTAGAGGAACTTTGAGTTCAAAATATAACCTTGGGAAAGAAATCAGATATTGTGAGGGAAGGAACTCTGAGAAGGATTAAATCAACCTCACTCAAGTGCTTCAGTTGAAATGCTAAAGTGGATTAGCGGAGACCCACAACCAAGTGTTTTGATCTGTATTGTACCTAAACTGCTTTAGCTTCATCTTATATAGCAGTCACTGTTCTTTAAATCCATGGTTTGTCTTCTGAAAGCTCTTCCAGGATATAAGTTCAAATAATTAATAAACCCAGTGTTTTAACTTTACTTAAACTAGCAAAAAATGTAGTAAATTAATCAACTCATTGGTCTCTTCACTATAACCAGTCCTATCAGCGTGCAGTCTTCTCCAAGGCTGTGAAATCCCATGCACTGCTTTAATAGTATAAAAATAAGACTTATTTGCTTTACTGTACTTATTGCTTCAACACCTAGCAGACAAGAGCTCTTTGCACCTTTGTGTTCCTATCATTTGTTCAGTGTGCACCACCTGTGATGTTTTTGCCTTTCAGAGACTCAACAAACCTTCAGATGAACATTTTCTTTCACGTCAAGAGTGGTTGCTGAACCTCAATTTTTTTATTTCCTTTTTATTCCTTCTTATACATGTTCTTTTTTCTTCAATGTCAGTAATCTAAAATTCCCTGTATTTCATCTTTTCATATTATATTCATGATTTCTTCTCTGCCCAGATGACGTTCTTTGTACCCTTCATTTCCATTCTCAGTACTATCAGAAATTTTAACAGTTCTTAGAATCTACTTTCCATCCTTTCCATTGAAAAGGATCTCCATCTCCATTCTTGTCTTCTGTCTTGGGAGATATCAATCTGATTGACTGACAAACAAGGCAGAATAAAGGTGAAGGGTTTACCAGACAGAGTACTGACTATCTGGAACCTTCGCTCATAGCCAGACCCACAGAAGTAGTGAGATAAGAAGCAGTACTGAATACAGTCTTTCCGGTGCTTCAGGTAGGTGATAGATGCAACTGTTTTCCCTCTTCCTTTTCAATGGTCCTAATCAACACTAACATGTTAATTTATTTCTTTAAGACTGGGGACCAGATTGAGGGCAGTTAAAATGACATTAACCTGGAAAAAATAATAACATTTAGGCATTCATATTATATTGGTGTGTATTAAGACTGAGAACTAAAAATATTAATACTGTGATAAGTATTCATATTCTGAATAGAAACCATCTACAATTTAAGCACAAATGTGGCTGTGCATTATATAGATGCATTTAATCTGGGTTTAAATACATTTAATCTGGCTACCTTCCGTATTAATGTCTAGCTGTGGCCATACAGTTCAAAGGATACCCAACTACTCATCGCATGTACTATTTGTGTTCTGTGTTACTTTGCTGAGCTCTACATTGTCACAGCTATCCCACTAGCAGCATAGGTAAGAGCTAGGCTGCAAAAAGGCTGATCTTGTCTGTATGAGTTGCTGTCACACTAGTGATCACATCCTGTAATCTTATAATCTTCACTATCTCAGCAGTGACTCCAAACTGAGACAAAGCTCAGAGCTGTCACACTGATTCCCTTCTAAGCACAAGCTCACACTTGCCTACAGAAACAGCAGGTTGGATAGATTCTGGGTCACAGCATTCAGTGCCTCTTAAAAATTAAAAAAGATCAAAATTGTCCTGATTGATTACACAAACCTCTACCTTCTTACAATTTTAGTCAATGAAAAATTAAATTAATGTAAAATTAAATCAAGATAATTAAAATCAGGCCTGAATTCTTTTAATGTAAAAATAATAAACATATAATAGTACTCAAACATCAGTATTCTCACTCTAGGATTGTACTTATTAGAGAAAAATGTTACATAGTGATACAAAGCAAGAGGCAAGCAACAAGGTAGTGAATATTGTCACAGCTAATTTTCTTACAAGTTGCAAGGGAAGAATTTCGCACCTCAAAATGGGACAGCCAAAACCCACAACCTGTAACACAGACTTAGAAAACTAAGTGGTTTAAAATAACATGAGACATGTATATTCAAACCCAGTCCATTCTTTGGACTCTCAGTGACCAAGAGAGGGTCTGGAGAAAAATCCTGTCTGTTCATAATTGGCATTTTGGAATACTTGCTTTGGTCATTCTGTTTAAGAATAAGTACACAGATGAAAGCAGAAGACAAACAAAAGGCAGATCAAAGAGCTAGTCATGGTAACCCTGCCCTTTACACCAAATAAGTTAAAAACCCACAAGACTGGTTATGTACCCTGTTTAGCTTGGTAGAGTATACACTGGTATCTTTTGCCTTTCCGCAAGTTCATAAACTGTTTGCAGTGAGGAAATTAATGCTGTGATAATTGAAGCTGTTCATCTTTGAAAAAAAATAATAAATAAATCATGATTCACTGAACTATAAAGAGGGAGTAACACACTTCAGCCTATTATTAGTGCACCAAGCTGCGAGGAGAGTCACAAGTTCTGATTGTCGGTCTGAGGACTGGGCCTGTATTTTAACCCATTCTTACGTAACATTAAAAGAACAAGTGTGGCCAGTGCTGGGATTTATAACATTCATTCTGGGAGCATGAAATCTCTGAAAAAAATATCCCTAATTATAAGGATGCTTCCAAATTACATAGGAACTCACAACAATTATTAAGTTCTGTTCTTATTATTGTGCCTTTAACTAGGTGAAGAGAAGCAAAGAAAAAGTAAAAAACTGCAAGAATTTAATTAATGGGACTAAATTCTTAAGCAGAATAAAACTAGTTTATTTCAGCCATATAACTCATTCATTATTTTCAATACTGTCTCTTAAATGCTTCACCCACCTCCGTTTTATTCTGGCTGGTATGCCATTGTCTAAAATTAGACATTAGAAAGAGCTGTCCGCCACTCCTAGGTCAGATTCTGAAGCCTTACTTCAGTTGTCAGACCAGTATTTTTATTTTTAAGGAATGGACTGCAAAAATACTACCTCTAGTTCTGTGGATCTGTTTCCCTCTCTCAGAATTTGAATTGGGCTGAAGAAGGTAGACATAATCACAAATAATTCCCACTGGGAGAACTCCTGACACTCATTATGGTTTTCTGTTCTGAGACTGCTTCCTTTTTCTTTTTATTGTTAAGAAAATGTACTTTTTTGTCCTGGGAAATGCTAATTTGATTGGTGTATTCAAGAAAGGGTCATGGATAATTGCTCACAGAAGCTCCATATCTCACAAATGAGTGTTACTTGAGAGATTTTTATGTTATGCAAGTACGCAGTATGACATTGAATCTTATTTGTGATTGGATATTACCAACTGTTATGAAACTTCTTTTTAAGTTTTGTTGAAATAATCTCCCAGAGGTTTCAGTTTTGTAGGTACAGTGGTAATGAATTTTGACAGATTTGTGGTTGTAAAGGACTGTATTTCCCTCTTTGATGAAGGAAGACTCTAAGGGTTAAACCTGAAGAAAAAAAAAAAACAACCAACCTGTGCAAAAGAATAACAGGAAAAGTGACTTGTGCTATAACACAAGAACCTCAGCGTGGCCATAGCAACATGACTAGTTTTTGTTCAAACAGCTTTTCCTATCAGTGGATATTATTTTAATTACAAATTAGTGTTCATTTTGAGATGCACTTGTTCTTCTCCAGGTGCACAGGAAAAACTAGCTACTGGCAGTTTGGGTAACAGCCAAAGGACACACAGATGAGAAGAATAATCAAATATACCATCATTCTAATGACAGTAAATACAGAATGCTTCTACAGTACAGAAGAGTTGGAGTTAACTTTCTGGAAACCTTAAAATAATGCAGTCAATTTAACTTTATCAGGAACTAATACATGCATCCAGTCTAACTACATCAATACTAGTAAATTAAACATGATCAGAAATATTCGCTGTCACTGAGGACAAGTGGCATGAAATAGTCCACAACCACATCATTAAACTTACCTATTCTCCAAAATAGGGTAACTATATCCAAACATTTTTGGAGTTTGGGTCCCTGGCTTGTAACTCCCCTTATATAAAAACTGGCACCACAGGGCAAAACTATAGCGAGACCTCTTCTCAATGAAGAGGTCAGCATTAGGGGACTGCATTACGACAGTCAAGTTTCTCTGCTTAGGAGTACTTTCCTGAAATGGCTTTATTTACTGGTATAGATGTAACCTAGTTAGACAAAACCCATGAAATGGTCCTGGTGGAGGAAATAACAAGCTGATTTTTTTATTTTTTATTCCTGCCACTCTTCTGGACTAGGCTCAATGTTTAATCCAGACTTTGCTTCTCCTTCCTGTTAATGCTATCTAGGTAACCAGTTTCTGGGCTATCAGTTCCTGGCAGCAGTCCCCAGTGAGCCTCCCAGGCCGCCCAGAATGGTCTAAGTAATAACTCACTCAGGAAGCTTCATCAGTATAAAAGTAAATTTTTACTAAGCAGAAGTCCTTATCGAAGCTCCTATACCCACATAGTCTACAGGTAGAAATAAGCACTTTAAGTGTGCAAATCATTCTTATGAAAGACATCTAAAGTCAAACAGCAATGTGTCCCATGAGTAGTGATGGGCTCAAAGGTAGATGTATGTGATGTAGTTATCTAAAATTGAGATCAGCCTTATTGAGTTTATTTTATAGCAGAGGCATTGCTGAGGAATAACAGCGTGTGACATCCATCTACCTGCCAGCACAACTGACATGCAGAAGCTTTAACCGAACCCAGAATTAGGGTTTGAAAAAGCAGAAAACATCACATATAACAAAGTACTCAAAGACAGGCAATAACGCAGTGGAGTTTTCAATCCACTAGATGTAAAGAATGACACCTTTATACCCGTCAATGCTGACCTATCCATAAGCACCTTATAGTCCTGTGTAAGCAATTTTAACCCGCTTCTACCTGAAAAATCACACCGCTAACAACTAAACTAGCAAATTAAAACCAATGCATGTAAGGGTTTGCCTGTCCTTTAAAGCATCTTTGATAATTCTTAGTTTATTTTGCATGGGCTTTCTTAAGATAGAACCATGGATCAACAATCCTCCATTGCTTCTGAAAATCTATTGATTTAATAACTAGCTATTGAAAGGATAACACCATTTAAGGGGTTTATTCCTTTGTCAAAATGACTAACATCTATAAACAACAAGAAAACAAAAAAGACTTCAGGAGACTGTATTGGCATTATGATAGTAGTTATTATATGCTATCCTACTTTCAGTATGCAGCTATTCAGGGAAGAGAGTGGAGCAATGTTCCACTAATGTACAGTAGCAGAAGAACCATCTTTTTATGTGTGATGATACTGTACATCATGAGGTTGAACTAATTCACCAATTCTTGCCTAACTGCAAGTAGAACAGCCCAAAGCTGTAACATCATATCATTCAATCCTTAATCATTCACATTCTCTTTCTAAAAATATCACTTGCTTTAGCTTCTAGTAGGAAACAATAATTTTTCATCATACAGCAATGAGCAGATGTGATTCACTGTATGCCATCAATGGTTTGATAGACCTTTATAAGCTTGATAATAATAATAGGAATAGAGCAATTACAGTTTTCAGTAGTGCAAAACAATCATTTCAGCATACATAGAACTGATGAACTGGCAAGCTTAGGCCTTAAAATAATTAATGATGGATCAGCCATGAAAATCAGAGATCATTCACCATTGGCCATATCATATATCAGGTGTCAGCAGAGGGAAAAATTGATCTTATATCACAAAAGTGCTGCAAGTTTTCCTCTCACCAGTATGACACAGTCTTGCTGTATTCTGTCTCCATTTCTACCTTGCTTAATGATCTTGCATTACACAGTACATTAGGAGGGCAGAATCACTGGAGCCATCTCAACCAACTGAATGTCCCCTGTTGGTTTCCATGACTACTAGGCTGTTATGAAATGTGACGCAACAGACACTAACTAGACCTTTCTTTTAAAAGCAAGTTGCAGCCTCAGCTGTATTTATGCAATAACCAGTCTTTTCAGTCTGTTATGCATGCTCTGAGAATGCACCCAATATTTATTCCCCAGGGAGCTAGAGGGAAGAATATGAAAAGATTGGTTTCATCTTAACAAACTTCTGATGCTATCATTTGAGATATTTGTTTAGATTTCCTGTGCAGTTAATGGAGAGAAGGAGACACTTTCATGGCATGATTCATCTGAAATATGTCAATTTAGTTTAGATAAAATGAGATTAATCCCACCCTAAAATTGCCTACATTATTCCAGTCTTCACATACAGCATCTGTCATCATTAGTTCAGAAGCTGACTCTGCACTATAGACAACTAATGCTCATTGAAAACTAACTTTGTTACATTTTCTAAATTCTATTTAGCTGATCAGCCAGGTCAAGGTGCTCTTAACCACCCACAAAGGAATGGACTTGGTGTCTGTTCGGTTCAAAAATAATAAAAGTGTGTATATGTAAACTTTGGGTACTGCAACTCTCAGGCAACAGCTGACCATGAGCTGGCCCTGCTTTCTGATACCTAATTTCTGTCTAAGTCATAGACTCAAAGAATCATAGAGTGGTTTGGGTTGGAAGGGAACTTAAACATCACCTATTTCCAAACCCCCTGCCATGGGCAGTGACACCTTCTACTGGACCAGGCTGCTCAAAATGCCATCCTGTTTAATGAGTTAGCAGTTGACTTTTCTCCCAGATTCTTCCAGAATGCCATGGCTGTACTGTCAAACTCAAGAGAAAGTCTTAGATGGAAATGTTCTAATCTTCTCTGTGGAGTATAAATGTTAAAGTAACTTCAAATCAATCAAGGCACAACTGAAGGTAATACAGTGCTGAAAAAATGAGGGAAACTGTACAGCACCTGATCACTGAGCCTTCAGCTAACAAGAATAATAGGAGAATATGGTTTATCCGTGTCACAAACCTCTGTAAAAGAGAAAAGGATTTGACACATACTTATTAGTTTTTTACAGCAAACCAAAGGAGAATTGGAAGTAAAGGCCTTAATCCAAGTGCCAAATGTAATCTTACATTACACTGCAATTCAAATCCCCATACTATATATATTGTACAAGATTGCTGAAAAAAAGCTTGTGTAGTAGAAGAAAAAGGAGGTGACAGGCTCCAGACAATGTTACTTGGCATAATCTCACTTTAACATTGCTTAATGTTCACAAAGAACTAATTTTAAACCTAACCTGTCTGCTTGTGTTAATTTAATTTTAACAACAAAAGCTCAGGATCCTTTGCCATAAGCTTAGAAAAATAAACTGGCATTTATTAAGAAGATAGGGTATGAAGCACATAACCTGAGTCTCTTTTCTTCACCTGAGACTATCACCAAAGTGATAGTTCCCCCAAGAAAGTCAGGCAATTTTCAAGACCTAGTATTTCAATGAGCACTTTTCCCATTGTGCTGGACATGCTTGTTTGAGAATTCTTCCTTGCTACTATGTATTTTTCACAATGCTTCCAAGGAATTCTTTGGCTTCTTTTTTTTTTTTTTTTTTTTCCATTATTTTCTCACATAAAAATGACAGTAGGCAGCTAATTAGAAAATGTCATACATCTATCTATTAGCTGCTAATTTAAGAGAATAAAAGATGAAGGTATGTCACAAAGCCTCTATAGGTAGTTACAATATGGTAAGATCTCCTTGATTTATATTCTATTCCAGCAGGTTACACTTGTCTTTCCTGAGTTAACAGAACCAAGAAGGGCTGGGGTTTTATGTTATTTTATTTTATTATAAATGGCTAAGTCAAATCCACAAATAGATTAGTAAAACTAGCTAGAGTTCTAGAAATGAGACAAAATTCTTGCTTTTGAGGAGTCACAATTTTCAAGGGAAGAGGGTGTCTGTAGCTGGAATGGACTAGTTCTTGAACTTACACTACAAGCCTTGTAATTTATGGCTTACATCCCTTTTGAAACCTGGAAAAATGATCTGACCTCTGAAAAGCACATTTTTAATGCATCCCATAAAACAGCAGGAAAGAATGCAGATTGAGAATGCAGTTCCAGCACCTCGCTTTTTAAAAAGCTTTTAAAGACTGTCTTATTCATTCATCTTTTAAAAAGATGAGTGAACATGAGATTTTATCCTAGTCTGCCTGGTAAGACAAGAATGACATTAAATCAGTGCTAAAGTGATCAGGGATGAGATCAGGATCAAAGTTCTGATCAGCTCACAAGGGATTATTCTGTTTGAAATATTAAAAATAAATTGTTTTGGGGGGGAAAAAGGGAAAAACAGAAATATGTTACTGAATCAGTTAATACATCTTACTGCCAGCATCAACCAAATTTTATTCCCTGATGAAATGACATTGGAGATAAAAAAGCTAAACATATACATAGTAGAGGATATGACCACTGAAGAATTAAAACAGAATTAAAGTTCTTGGAATACAAGATAGTACCTAAAGAGTTCAGATCCCCATAAGAAAGACATCAAGGTGGGGGGAAACAAACATTCTAAGATAATGGATACATATAGCTCCAGTGCCACCTCTGAAGTTGCCGTGAATGTCTTACATTTGATACAAAAGATTAGTGGAAATGATAGCACACAGATCTTCAGAAACTTCATGAAACTTTAAACCTCCCGTTGATTTCAATGGTCTTTCAAGACCTTGCAGTAGTTGGGCAACCATCTGTGATGGATCTTTGATGTGCCTTTGAGAAAACAGCAGAGTAACATTTTCAGGGAATATCTGAGTTTAACAGATTTTAAGTCTGATACTAATAGTTCAAGCACAAGAATTGAGTCCTTCTTCTTGCCATGTTTGAGGAAGTCAGTGCACATAACTGGTTTGTCATGCAGTATTTAAACTCATAGGCACAGGGTTTCTGTGAGCATGAAAATGTCTTCACATTTTTGAAATATTCCATGTAACTGAAAATAATTTGACATTGGCAGTGGAGGAGTTAATAACCAACAGAAAATTGAGTTGTTCCTTAGTACCTGCACTCTGATGCAAATGAAGCTACTAAAATGCATGAAGACAAGAAAGTTTATTAGAGGAGAGTCTCCCCTTGCATTGGCAGAACTCTTTTATGCTGGTACTCAAAACTGTGTTAGAATATACAAGAATGTACATACTTGTTGTGTAGGTCCAGATACATACGCTCTGACTGATCTTTTTCTCCTTTATGTCACCCTATCCTTCCCTCCTGAGTTATTGAGTTTCATGAATCATACATGTTCTCTTTTTCTTTTCAAAAAACCTTTCAGGTATTTGCTCACTAACCATCCTAGAAGTCATGCTCAAACCATCAATCTGTCCAAAAGTAATTGGGATGGAAAAGCACATTTGAAAAAATATTAAGACAGTGCTGCAGAATATCTCCTGGTACTGGGAGACTATAATTTATGCCATCAATTTTTTAATTAGACCTTGGCACAGTTCTAGACTGGGATCCTGCTAGCACTCCCCCAGATCTGTTCTGGACATGGAATGTATCGCAGGGACCGTTCCCAGCAGACAGACTGCAAGCACTCCCTGTTCTGGAGGCTATCATAGGCAGGTGCCATTTCTTAGAAGCAGATCTCAGTGCCCAAGAAAGTGTCAAGTTTAACTTGTATAGATACAGTCAATATGTTCTGCAGTTGATGCATGTGCAGTGCTTGTACTTTAATAATTTACATTAATTTTAACTTGTGTGACAGTTAACTGCCTATCCCCAAAATGATGCCAGAATATTGAAATGCTTCCAAAATACTTTGAAGTAAGATTTATATGGATTTTAAAGGGTGCCATCTACTACTGTGTTAATCATTAGCAGTTAAAAAAAAACTTAGATTCACAGAGTTGCCCACAGTACCCACCATCTGCAAGCCTTATCTTTATATGCTGTATCAACATAAGAACAATGAAATATCATATTCCTTGCACCACTTAACTGAATAACACTTGCATAAATCCCAGTAATATCACTGAAGGTCATCGTCAAGTATCAGAGATTCTCACATTTTTTAGATTCATCAGTAGAGATACCTAAGGAATATTAAACATCCAAACCCTTCAACAACAACTATCATTATTAAATAAAATCCTTATCAGCTGTATCTTTAGTACAAAAGAAATTACAAGCACCAAAACACATCTGTAGCATAAATCCATAGCAGTACCTGCTTTCTGCAAGAGAATATTAATCAAGAAAAGTTTCAACTTTATCAACTGCACTAATGAAAAGGCATTTTCCATTGCTTATTATACAAAGCTCAATGGGGTGAAGAAGAAGAATCTTAAGCCTCCAGATTTTAGCTGGTGTATTATTTCTCCAGCTTCACAATACATTTGAAGCACCTTAGATTTCAAATCAAGGGATGTACATTGTGTGAGGGACTTACAAAATAAAATTAGCATCTGCCTAAATTTTCCATGTGGACATTGCTTGTCTTAAAATATAAATAAGTATATTTATGAAACAAGTTCAATTTTAGGTAATGATTATGATGCTGTTGATATTCATTAAATCAAGGTATTTTTGCAATAAAAGTGTGAGGCAAGAGCAGTGACCAATATTTAGTTAGAGCTATGCAGAATGAAGTATAATGATTCAATTTTTATGAAAGCAGAAATCAAAAGGAAAAATGCATGCATGTATGCAAACAGGATTTAGGCCTCACAGATGAAACAAAAGAAAATAAGCCCAAAGTTCTAGCCAATTTCAATTTTATGTGATTTCTGACATACTACAGATCTTCTAACACAACCCCATTCATTTTGTGAATCTCTTAAGGCAGTTTTACAAGCACATTATAGTAATGAGTGTTTCTAAACCAATAATCATAGAATCATAGAATAGTTAGGGTTGGAAAGGACCTTAAGATCATCTAGTTCCAACCCCCCTGCCATGGGAAGG